>JAOPSE010003031.1:0-63921 GCA_029449295.1 Zea luxurians | reverse complement strand
AATCCAAGAATGTAATCTATGGCAAGGAAACATATGTGGGGTGAGGTTTATGAGCCTCTAGTCGATGATAAATGGCCACACAAGCTCCATTTTTTATGAAAATAGCCATGAGCGACCTTGAAAATAGCCATGAGCGACCATTTTCAATAATACTAGAGGCTAACACCTACGGATTTTAGACCAAGAAATGGTCTCCACCAGAAATCCAAGAATGTGATCTATGGCAAGGAAACATATGTGGGGTGAGGTGTATGAGCGTCTGGTCGATGATCAATGGCCACACAACCCCCATTTTTGTCGAAAATAGCCATGAATGACCATTTTCAATAATACCGAAGGCTAACACCTACGGATTTTTGACCAAGAAATGGTCTCCACCAGAAATCCAAGAATGTGATCTATGGCAAGGAAACATATGTGGGGTGAGGTGTATGAGCCTCTAGTCGATGATCAATGGCCACAACCCCCATTTTTGTCGAAAATAGCCATGAATGATCATTTTCAAAAATACCAAAGGCTAACACGTACGGATTTTTGACCAAGAAATGGTCTCCACCAGAAATCCAAGAATGTGATCTATGGCAAGGAAACATATGTGGGGTGAGGTGTACGAGCCTCTGGTCGATGATCAATGGCCACACAACCCCCATTTTGCCAAAAATAGCCATGAATGACCATTTTCAATAATACCGAAGGCTAACACGTACGAGTTTTTAACCAAGAAATGGTTTCCTCCAGAAATCCAAGAATGTAATCTATGGCAATGAAACATATGTGGGGTGAGGTTTATGAGCCTCTAGTCGATGATAAATGGCCACACAACCCCCATTTTTATGAAAATAGCCATGAGCGACCTTGAAAATAGCCATGAGTGACCATTTTCAATAATACTAGAGGCTAACACCTACGGATTTTAGACCAAGAAATGGTCTCCACCAGAAATCCAAGAATGTGATCTATGGCAAGGAAACATATGTGGGGTGAGGTGTATGAGTGTCTGGTCGATGATCAATGGCCACACAACCCCCATTTTTGTCGAAAATAGCCATGAACGACCATTTTCAATAATACCGAAGGCTAACACCTACGGATTTTTGACCAAGAAATGGTCTCCACCAGAAATCCAAGAATGTGATCTATGGCAAGGAAACATATGTGGGGTGAGGTGTATGAGCCTCTGGTCGACGATCAATGGCCACACAACCCCCATTTTTTATGAAAATAGCCATGAGCGACCTTGAAAATAGCCATGAGCGACCATTTTCAATAATACTAGAGGCTAACACCTACGGATTTTAGACCAAGAAATGGTCTCCACCAGAAATCCAAGAATGTGATCTATGGCAAGGAAACATATGTGGGGTGAGGTGTATGAGCGTCTGGTCGATGATCAATGGCCACACAACCCACATTTTTGTCGAAAATAGCCATGAACGACCATTTTCAATAATACCGAAGGCTAACACCTACGGATTTTTTACCAAGAAATGGTTTCCACCAGAAATCCAAGAATGTGATCTATGGCAAGGAAACATATGTGGGGTGAGGTGTATGAGCCTCTGGTCGATGATCAATGGCCACACAACCCCCATTTTTGTCGAAAATAGCCATGAACGACCATTTTCAATAATATCGAAGGCTAACACCTACGGATTTTTGACCAAGAAATGGTCACCACCAGAAATCCAAGAATGTGATCTATGACAAGGAAACATATGTGGGGTGAGGTGTATGAGCCTCTGGTCGACGATCAATGGCCACACAACCCCCATTTTGCCGAAAATAGCCATGAATGACCATTTTCAATAATATCGAAGGCTAACACCTACGGATTTTTGACCAAGAAATGGTCTTCACCAGAAATCCAAGAATGTGATCTACGACAAGGAAACATATGTGGGGTGAGGTGTATGAGCCTCTGGTCGACGATCAATGGCCACACAACCCCCGTTTTGCAGAAAATAGCCATGAATGACCATTTTCAATAATACCGAAGGCTAACACGTACGAGTTTTTAACCAAGAAATGGTTTCCACCAGAAATCCAAGAATGTAATCTATGGCAAGGAAACATATGTGGGGTGAGGTTTATGAGCCTCTAGTCGATGATAAATGGCCACACAACCCCCATTTTTTATGAAAATAGCCATGAGCGACCTTGAAAATAGCCATGAGCGACCATTTTCAATAATACTAGAGGCTAACACCTACGGATTTTAGACCAAGAAATGGTCTCCACCAGAAATCCAAGAATGTGATCTATGGCAAGGAAACATATGTGGGGTGAGGTGTATGAGCGTCTGGTCGATGATCAATGGCCACACAACCCACATTTTTGTCGAAAATAGCCATGAACGACCATTTTCAATAATACCGAAGGCTAACACCTACGGATTTTTTACCAAGAAATGGTTTCCACCAGAAATCCAAGAATGTGATCTATGGCAAGGAAACATATGTGGGGTGAGGTGTATGAGCGTCTGGTCGATGATCAATGGCCACACAACCCCCATTTTTGTCGAAAATAGCCATGAACGACCATTTTCAATAATACCGAAGGCTAACACGTACGGATTTTTTACCAAGAAATGGTCTCCACCAGAAATCCAAGAATGTGATCTATGGCAAGGAAACATATGTGGGGTGAGGTGTATGAGGCAAAATGGGGGTTGTGTGGCCATTGATCGTCGACCAGAGGCTCATACACCTCACCCCACATATGTTTCCTTGTCGTAGATCACATTCTTGGATTTCTGGTGGAGACCATTTCTTGGTCAAAAATCCGTAGGTGTTAACCTTCGATATTATTGAAAATGGTCATTCATGGCTATTTTCGGCAAAATGGGGGTTGTGTGGCCATTGATCGTCGACCAGAGGCTCATACACCTCACCCCACATATGTTTCCTTGTCGTAGATCACATTCTTGGATTTCTGGTGGAGACCATTTCTTGGTCAAAAATCCGTAGGTGTTAGCCTTCGATATTATTGAAAATGGTCGTTCATGGCTATTTTCGACAAAAATGGAGGTTGTGTGGCCATTGATCATCGACCAGAGGCTCATACACCTCACCCCACATATGTTTCCTTGCCATAGATCACATTCTTGGATTTCTGGTGGAGACCATTTCTTGGTAAAAAATCCGTAGGTGTTAGCCTTCGGTATTATTGAAAATGGTCGTTCATGGCTATTTTCGACAAAAATGGGGGTTGTGTGGCCATTGATCATCGACCAGACGCTCATACACCTCACCCCACATATGTTTCCTTGCCATAGATCACATTCTTGGATTTCTGGTGGAGACCATTTCTTGGTCAAAAATCCGTAGGTGTTAGCCTTCGATATTATTGAAAATGGTCGTTCATGGCTATTTTCGACAAAAATGGGGGTTGTGTGGCCATTGATCATCGACAAGACGCTCATACACCTCACCCCACATATGTTTCCTTGCCATAGATCACATTCTTGGATTTCTGGTGGAGACCATTTCTTGGTCTAAAATCCGTAGGTGTTAGCCTCTAGTATTATTGAAAATGGTCGCTCATGGCTATTTTCAAGGTCGCTCATGGCTATTTTCATAAAAAATGGGGGTTGTGTGGCCATTTATCATCGACTAGAGGCTCATAAACCTCACCCCACATATGTTTCCTTGCCATAGATTACATTCTTGGATTTCTGGTGGAAACCATTTCTTGGTCAAAAACTCGTACGTGTTAGCCTTCGGTATTATTGAAAATGGTCATTCATGGCTATTTTCGGCAAAATGGGGGTTGTGTGGCCATTGATCGTCGACCAGAGGCTCATACACCTCACCCCACATATGTTTCCTTGTCGTAGATCACATTCTTGGATTTCTGGTGGAGACCATTTCTTGGTCAAAAATCCGTAGGTGTTAGCCTTCGATATTATTGAAAATGGTCATTCATGGCTATTTTCGGCAAAATGGGGGTTGTGTGGCCATTGATCGTCGACCAGAGGCTCATACACCTCACCCCACATATGTTTCCTTGTCGTAGATCACATTCTTGGATTTCTGGTGGAGACCATTTCTTGGTCAAATATCCGTAGGTGTTAGCCTTCGATATTATTGAAAATGGTCGTTCATGGCTATTTTCGACAAAAATGGGGGTTGTGTGGCCATTGATCATCGACCAGAGGCTCATACACCTCACCCCACATATGTTTCCTTGCCATAGATCACATTCTTGGATTTCTGGTGGAGACCATTTCTTGGTCAAAAATCCGTAGGTGTTAGCCTTCGGTATTTTTGAAAATGGTCGTACATGGCTATTTTCGACAAAAATGGGGGTTGTGTGGCCATTGATCATCGACCAGACGCTCATACACCTCACCCCACATATGTTTCCTTGCCATAGATCACATTCTTGGATTTCTGGTGGAGACCATTTCTTGGTCTAAAATCCGTAGGTGTTACCTCTAGTATTATTGAAAATGGTCGCTCATGGCTATTTTCAAGGTCGCTCATGGCTATTTTCATAAAAAATGGGGGTTGTGTGGCCATTGATCGTCGACCAGAGGCTCATACACCTCAACCCACATATGTTTCCTTGCCATAGATCACATTCTTGGATTTCTGGTGGAGACCATTTCTTGGTCAAAAATCCGTAGGTGTTAGCCTTCGGTATTATTGAAAATGGTCGTTCATGGCTATTTTCGACAAAAATGGGGGTTGTGTGGCCATTGATCATCGACCAGACGCTCATACACCTCACCCCACATATGTTTCCTTGCCATAGATCACATTCTTGGATTTCTGGTGGAGACCATTTTTTGGTCTAAAATCCGTAGGTGTTAGCCTCTAGTATTATTGAAAATGGTCGCTCATGGCTATTTTCAAGGTCGCTCATGGCTATTTTCATAAAAAATGGGGGTTGTGTGGCCATTTATCATCGACTAGAGGCTCATAAACCTCACCCCACATATGTTTCCTTGCCATAGATTACATTCTTGGATTTCTGGTGGAAACCATTTCTTGGTTAAAAACTCGTACGTGTTAGCCTTCGGTATTATTGAAAATGGTCATTCATGGCTATTTTTGGCAAAATGGGGGTTGTGTGGCCATTGATCATCGACCAGAGGCTCGTACACCTCACCCCACATATGTTTCCTTGCCATAGATCACATTCTTGGATTTCTGGTGGAGACCATTTCTTGGTCAAAAATCCGTACGTGTTAGCCTTTGGTATTTTTGAAAATGATCATTCATGGCTATTTTCGACAAAAATGGGGGTTGTGTGGCCATTGATCATCGACTAGAGGCTCATACACCTCACCCCACATATGTTTCCTTGCCATAGATCACATTCTTGGATTTCTGGTGGAGACCATTTCTTGGTCAAAAATCCGTAGGTGTTAGCCTTCGGTATTATTGAAAATGGTCATTCATGGCTATTTTCGACAAAAATGGGGGTTGTGTGGCCATTGATCATCGACCAGACGCTCATACACCTCACCCCACATATGTTTCCTTGCCATAGATCACATTCTTGGATTTCTGGTGGAGACCATTTCTTGGTCTAAAATCCGTAGGTGTTAGCCTCTAGTATTATTGAAAATGGTCGCTCATGGCTATTTTCAAGGTCGCTCATGGCTATTTTCATAAAAAATGGAGCTTGTGTGGCCATTTATCATCGACTAGAGGCTCATAAGCCTCACCCCCACATATGTTTCCTTGCCATAGATTACATTCTTGGATTTCTGGTGGAGACCATTTCTTGGTTAAAAACTCGTACGTGTTAGCCTTCGGTATTATTGAAAATGGTCATTCATGGCTATTTTCGGCAAAATGGGGGTTGTGTGGCCATTGATCGTCGACCAGAGGCTCATACACCTCACCCCACATATGTTTCCTTGCCATAGATCATATTCTTGGATTTCTGGTGGAGACCATTTCTTGGTCAAAAATCCGTAGGTGTTAGCCTTCGGTATTATTGTAAATGGTCATTCATGGCTATTTTCGACAAAAATGGGGGTTGTGTGGCCATTGATCATCGACCAGAGGCTCATACACCTCACTACACATATGTTTCCTTGCCATAGATCACATTCTTGGATTTATGGTGGAGACCATTTCTTGGTCAAAAATCCGTAGGTGTTAGCCTTCAATGTCATTGAAAATGGTCGTTCATGGCTATTTTCGACAAAAATTAGGGTTGTGTGGCCATTGATCGTCGACCAGAGGCTCATACACCTCACCCCACATATGTTTCCTTGCCATAGATCACATTCTTGGATATCTGGTGGAGACCATTTCTTGGTCAAAAATCCGTAGGTGTTAGCCTTCGGTATTATTGAAAATGGTCGTTCATGGCTATTTTCGACAAAAATGGGGGTTGTGTGGCCATTGATCATCGACCAGACGCTCATACACCTCACCCCACATATGTTTCCTTGCCATAGATCACATTCTTGGATTTCTGGTGGAGACCATTTCTTGGTTAAAAACTCGTACGTGTTAGCCTTCGGTATTATTGAAAATGGTCATTCATGGCTATTTTTGGCAAAATGGGGGTTGTGTGGCCATTGATCATCGACCAGAGGCTCGTACACCTCACCCCACATATGTTTCCTTGCCATAGATCACATTCTTGGATTTCTGGTGGAGACCATTTCTTGGTTAAAAATCCGTACGTGTTAGCCTTTGGTATTTTTGAAAATGGTCATTCATGGCTATTTTCGACAAAAATGGGGGTTGTGTGGCCATTGATCATCGACTAGAGGCTCATACACCTCACCCCACATATGTTTCCTTGCCATAGATCACATTCTAGGATTTCTGGTGGAGGCCATTTCTTGGTAAAAAATCCGTAGGTGTTAGCCTTCGGTATTATTGAAAATGGTCGTTCATGGCTATTTTCGACAAAAATGGGGGTTGTGTGGCTATTGATCATCGACCAGACGCTCATACACCTCACCCCACATATGTTTCCTTGCCATAGATCACATTCTTGGATTTCTGGTGGAGACCATTTCTTGGTCTAAAATCCGTAGGTGTTAGCCTCTAGTATTATTGAAAATGGTCGCTCATGGCTATTTTCAAGGTCGCTCATGGCTATTTTCATAAAAAATGGAGCTTGTGTGGCCATTTATCATCGACTAGAGGCTCATAAACCTCACCCCACATATGTTTCCTTGCCATAGATTACATCCTTGGTGGAGACCATTTCTTGGTTAAAAACTCGTACGTGTTAGCCTTCGGTATTATTGAAAATGGTCATTCATGGCTATTTTCGGCAAAATGGGGGTTGTGTGGCCATTGATCGTCGACCAGAGGCTCATACACCTCACCCCACATATGTTTCCTTGCCATAGATCATATTCTTGGATTTCTGGTGGAGACCATTTCTTGGTCAAAAATCCGTAGGTGTTAGCCTTCGGTATTATTGTAAATGGTCATTCATGGCTATTTTCGACAAAAATGGGGGTTGTGTGGCCATTGATCATCGACCAGAGGCTCATACACCTCACTACACATATGTTTCCTTGCCATAGATCACATTCTTGGATTTATGGTGGAGACCATTTCTTGGTCAAAAATCCGTAGGTGTTAGCCTTCAATGTCATTGAAAATGGTCGTTCATGGCTATTTTCGACAAAAATTAGGGTTGTGTGGCCATTGATCGTCGACCAGAGGCTCATACACCTCACCCCACATATGTTTCCTTGCCATAGATCACATTCTTGGATTTCTGGCGGAGACCATTTCTTGGTCAAAAATCCGTAGGTGTTAGCCTTCGGTATTATTGAAAATGGTCGTTCATGGCTATTTTCGACAAAAATGGGGGTTGTGTGGCCATTGATCATCGACCAGACGCTCATACACCTCACCCCACATATGTTTCCTTGCCATAGATCACATTCTTGGATTTCTGGTGGAGACCATTTCTTGGTTAAAAACTCGTACGTGTTAGCCTTCGGTATTATTGAAAATGGTCATTCATGGCTATTTTCGGCAAAATGGGGGTTGTGTGGCCATTGATCATCGACCAGAGGCTCGTACACCTCACCCCACATATGTTTCCTTGCCATAGATCACATTCTTGGATTTCTGGTGGAGACCATTTCTTGGTTAAAAATCCGTACGTGTTAGCCTTTGGTATTTTTGAAAATGGTCATTCATGGCTATTTTCGACAAAAATGGGGGTTGTGTGGCCATTGATCATCGACTAGAGGCTCATACACCTCACCTCACATATGTTTCCTTGCCATAGATCACATTCTTGGATTTCTGGTGGAGACCATTTCTTGGTAAAAAATCCGTAGGTGTTAGCCTTCGGTATTATTGAAAATGGTCGTTCATGGCTATTTTCGACAAAAATGGGGGTTGTGTGGCCATTGATCATCGACCAGACGCTCATACACCTCACCCCACATATGTTTCCTTGCCATAGATCACATTCTTGGATTTCTGGTGGAGACCATTTCTTGGTCTAAAATCCGTAGGTGTTAGCCTCTAGTATTATTGAAAATGGTCGCTCATGGCTATTTTCAAGGTCGCTCATGGCTATTTTCATAAAAAATGGGGGTTGTGTGGCCATTTATCATCGACTAGAGGCTCATAAACCTCACCCCACATATGTTTCATTGCCATAGATTACATTCTTGGATTTCTGGTGGAAACCATTTCTTGGTTAAAAACTCGTACGTGTTAGCCTTCGGTATTATTGAAAATGGTCATTCATGGCTATTTTCGGCAAAATGGGGGTTGTGTGGCCATTGATCGTCGACCAGAGGCTCATACACCTCACCCCACATATGTTTCCTTGTCGTAGATCACATTCTTGGATTTCTGGTGGAGACCATTTCTTGGTCAAAAATCCGTAGGTGTTAGCCTTCGATATTATTGAAAATGGTCGTTCATGGCTATTTTCGACAAAAATGGGGGTTGTGTGGCCATTGATCATCGACCAGACGCTCATACACCTCGCCCCACATATGTTTCCTTGCCATAGATCACATTCTTGGATTTCTGGTGGAGACCATTTCTTGGTCTAAAATCCGTAGGTGTTAGCCTCTAGTATTATTGAAAATGGTCGCTCATGGCTATTTTCAAGGTCGCTCATGGCTATTTTCATAAAAATGGGGGTTGTGTGGCCATTTATCATCGACTAGAGGCTCATAAACCTCACCCCACATATGTTTCCTTGCCATAGATTACATTCTTGGATTTCTGGTGGAAACCATTTCTTGGTTAAAAACTCGTACGTGTTAGCCTTCGGTATTATTGAAAATGGTCATTCATGGCTATTTTCGGCAAAATGGGGGTTGTGTGGCCATTGATCGTCGACCAGAGGCTCATACACCTCACCCCACATATGTTTCCTTGTCGTAGATCACATTCTTGGATTTCTGGTGGAGACCATTTCTTGGTCAAAAATCCGTAGGTGTTAGCCTTCGATATTATTGAAAATGGTCGTTCATGGCTATTTTCGACAAAAATGGGGGTTGTGTGGCCATTGATCATCGACCAGAGGCTCATACACCTCACCCCACATATGTTTCCTTGCCATAGATCACATTCTTGGATTTCTGGTGGAGACCATTTCTTGGTCAAAAATCCGTAGGTGTTAGCCTTCGGTATTTTTGAAAATGGTCGTTCATGGCTATTTTCGACAAAAATGGGGGTTGTGTGGCCATTGATCATCGACCAGACGCTCATACACCTCACCCCACATATGTTTCCTTGCCATAGATCACATTCTTGGATTTCTGGTGGAGACCATTTCTTGGTCTAAAATCCGTAGGTGTTAGCCTCTAGTATTATTGAAAATGGTCGCTCATGGCTATTTTCAAGGTCGCTCATGGCTATTTTCATAAAAAATGGGGGTTGTGTGGCCATTGATCGTCGACCAGAGGCTCATACACCTCACCCCACATATGTTTCCTTGCCATATATCACATTCTTGGATTTCTGGTGGAGACCATTTCTTGGTCAAAATTCCGTAGGTGTTAGCCTTCGGTATTATTGAAAATGGTCGTTCATGGCTATTTTCGACAAAAATGGGGGTTGTGTGGCCATTGATCATCGACCAGACGCTCATACACCTCACCCCACATATGTTTCCTTGCCATAGATCACATTCTTGGATTTCTGGTGGAGACCATTTCTTGGTCTAAAATCCGTAGGTGTTAGCCTCTAGTATTATTGAAAATGGTCGCTCATGGCTATTTTCAAGGTCGCTCATGGCTATTTTCATAAAAAATGGGGGTTGTGTGGCCATTTATCATCGACTAGAGGCTCATAAACCTCACCCCACATATGTTTCCTTGCCATAGATTACATTCTTGGATTTCTGGTGGAAACCATTTCTTGGTTAAAAACTCGTACGTGTTAGCCTTCGGTATTATTGAAAATGGTCATTCATGGCTATTTTCGGCAAAATGGGGGTTGTGTGGCCATTGATCGTCGACCAGAGGCTCATACACCTCACCCCACATATGTTTCCTTGTCGTAGATCACATTCTTGGATTTCTGGTGGAGACCATTTCTTGGTCAAAAATCCATAGGTGTTAGCCTTCGATATTATTGAAAATGGTCGTTCATGGCTATTTTCGACAAAAATGGGGGTTGTGTGTCCATTCATTATCGACCAGAGGCTCATACACCTCACCCCACATATGTTTCCTTGCCATAGATCACATTCTTGGATTTCTGGTGGAGACCATTTCTTGGTCAAAAATCCATAGGTGTTAGCCTTCGGTATTATTGTAAATGGTCATTCATGGCTATTTTCGACAAAAATGGGGGTTGTGTGGCCATTGATCATCGACCAGAGGCTCATACACCTCACCCCACATATGTTTCCTTGCCATAGATCACATTCTTGGATTTCTGGTGGAGACCATTTCTTGGTCAAAAATCTGTAGGTCTTAGCCTCTAATATTATTGAAAATGGTCGCTCATGGCTATTTTCAAGGTCGCTCATGGCTATTTTCAAGGTCGCTCATGGCTATTTTCATAAAAAATGGGGGTTGTGTGGCCATTATCATCGACTAGAGGCTCATAAACCTCACCCCACATATGTTTCCTTGCCATAGATTACATTCTTGGATTTCTGGTGGAAACCATTTCTTGGTTAAAAACTCGTACGTGTTAGCCTTCGGTATTATTGAAAATGGTCATTCATGGCTATTTTCGCAAAATGGGGGTTGTGTGGCCATTGATCGTCGACCAGAGGCTCATACACCTCACCCCACATATGTTTCCTTGTCGTAGATCACATTCTTGGATTTCTGGTGGAGACCATTTCTTGGTCAAAAATCCGTAGGTGTTAGCCTTCGATATTATTGAAAATGGTCGTTCATGGCTATTTTCGACAAAAATGGGGGTTGTGTGGCCATTGATCATCGACCAGAGGCTCATACACCTCACCCCACATATGTTTCCTTGCCATAGATCACATTCTTGGATTTCTGGTGGAGACCATTTCTTGGTCAAAAATCCGTAGGTGTTAGCCTTCGGTATTATTGTAAATGGTCATTCATGGCTATTTTCGACAAAAATGGGGGTTGTGTGGCCATTGATCATCGACCAGAGGCTCATACACCTCACCCCACATATGTTTCCTTGCCATAGATCACATTCTTGGATTTCTGGTGGAGACCATTTCTTGGTCAAAAATCTGTAGGTCTTAGCCTCTAATATTATTGAAAATGGTCGCTCATGGCTATTTTCATAAAAAAATGGGGGTTGTGTGGCCATTTATCATCGACTAGAGGCTCATAAATCTCACCCCACATATGTTTCCTTGCCATAGATCACATTCTTGGATTTTTGGTGGAGACCATTTCTTGGTCAAAAACTCGTACGTGTTAGCCTTCGGTATTATTGAAAATGGTCGTTCATGGCTATTTTCGGCAAAATGGGGGTTCTATGGCCATTGATCATCGACCAGAGGCTCGTACACCTCACCCCACATATGTTTCCTTGCCATAGATCACATTCTTGGATTTCTGGTGGAGACCATTTCTTGGGCAAAAATCCGAATGTGTTAGCCTTTGGTATTTTTGAAAATGGTCATTCATGGCTATTTTCGACAAAAATGGGGGTTGTGTGGCCATTGATCTTCGACCAGAGGCTCATACACCTCACTACACATATGTTTCCTTGCCATAGATCACATTCTTGGATTTATGGTGGAGACCATTTCTTGGTCAAAAATCCGTAGGTGTTAGCCTTCAGTGTCATTGAAAATGGTCGTTCATGGCTATTTTCAACAAAAATTAGGGTTGTGTGGCCATTGATCGTCGACCAGAGGCTCATACACCTCACCCCACATATGTTTCCTTGCCATAGATCACATTCTTGGATTTCTGGTGGAGACCATTTCTTGGTCAAAAATCCGTAGGTGTTAGCCTTAGGTATTATTGAAAATGGTCGTTCATGGCTATTTTCGACAAAAATGGGGGTTGTGTGGCCATTGATCATCGACCAGACGCTCATACACCTCACCCCACATATGTTTCCTTGCCATAGATCACATTCTTGGATTTCTGGTGGAGACCATTTCTTGGTCTAAAATCCGTAGGTGTTAGCCTCTAGTATTATTGAAAATGGTCGCTCATGGCTATTTTCAAGGTCGCTCATGGCTATTTTCATAAAAAATGGGGGTTGTGTGGCCATTTATCATCGACTAGAGGCTCATAAACCTCACCCCACATATGTTTCATTGCCATAGATCACATTCTTGGATTTCTGGTGGAGACCATTTCTTGGTTAAAAACTCGTACGTGTTAGCCTTCGGTATTATTGAAAATGGTCGTTCATGGCTATTTTCGGCAAAATGGGGGTTGTGTGGCCATTGATCATCGACCAGAGGCTCGTACACCTCACCCCACATATGTTTCCTTGCCATAGATCACATTCTTGGATTTTTGGTGGAGACCATTTCTTGGTCAAAAATCCGTACGTGTTAGCCTTTGGTATTTTTGAAAATGGTCATTCATGGCTATTTTCGACAAAAATGGGGGTTGTGTGGCCATTGATCTTCGACCAGAGGCTCATACACCTCACTACACATATGTTTCCTTGCCATAGATCACATTCTTGGATTTATGGTGGAGACCATTTCTTGGTCAAAAATCCGTAGGTGTTAGCCTTCAGTGTCATTGAAAATGGTCGTTCATGGCTATTTTCGACAAAAATTAGGGTTGTGTGGCCATTGATCGTCGACCAGAGGCTCATACACCTCACCCCACATATGTTTCTTTGCCATAAATCACATTCTTGGACTATTGGTGGAGACCATTTCTTGGTCAAAAATCCGTAGGGGTTAGCCTTCGGTATTATTGAAAATGGTCGTTCATGGCTATTTTCGATAAAAATGGGGGTTGTGTGTCCATTGATCATCGACCAGACGCTCATACACCTCACCCCACAAATGTTTCCTTGCCATAGATCACATTCTTGGATTTCTGGTGGAGACCATTTCTTGGTCTAAAAACCGTAGGTGTTAGCCTCTAGTATTATTGAAAATGGTCGCTCATGGCTATTTTCAAGGTCGCTCATGGCTATTTTCATAAAAAATGGGGGTTGTGTGGCCATTTATCATCGACTAGAGGCTCATAAACCTCACCCCACATATGTTTCCTTGCCATAGATTACATTCTTGGATTTCTGGTGGAAGCCATTTCTTGGTTAAAAACTCGTACGTGTTAGCCTTCGGTATTATTGAAAATGGTCATTCATGGCTATTTTCGGCAAAATGGGGGTTGTGTGGCCATTGATCGTCGACCAGAGGCTCATACACCTCACCCCACATATGTTTCCTTGTCGTACATCACATTCTTGGATTTCTGGTGGAGACCATTTCTTGGTCTAAAATCCGTAGGTGTTAGCCTCTAGTATTATTGAAAATGGTCGCTCATGGCTATTTTCAAGGTCGCTCATGGCTATTTTCATAAAAAATGGGGGTTGTGTGGCCATTTATCATCGACTAGAGGCTCATAAACCTCACCCCACATATGTTTCCTTGCCATAGATTACATTCTTGGATTTCTGGTGGAAGCCATTTCTTGGTTAAAAACTCGTACGTGTTAGCCTTCGGTATTATTGAAAATGGTCATTCATGGCTATTTCGGCAAAATGGGGGTTGTGTGGCCATTGATCGTCGACCAGAGGCTCATACACCTCACCCCACAAATGTTTCCTTGTCGTAGATCACATTCTTGGATTTCTGGTGGAGACCATTTCTTGGTCAAAAATCCGTAGGTGTTAGCCTTCGATATTATTGAAAATGGTCGTTCATGGCTATTTTCGACAAAAATGGGGGTTGTGTGGCCATTGATCATCGACCAGAGGCTCATACACCTCACCCCACATATGTTTCCTTGCCATAGATCACATTCTTGGATTTCTGGTGGAGACCATTTCTTGGTCAAAAATCCGTAGGTGTTAGCCTTCGGTATTATTGTAATTGGTCATTCATGGCTATTTTCGACAAAAATGGGGGTTGTGTGGCCATTGATCATCGACCATAGGCTCATACACCTCACCCCACATATGTTTCCTTGCCATAGATCACATTCTTGGATTTCTGGTGGAGACCATTTCTTGGTCAAAAATCCGTAGGTCTTAGCCTCTAATATTATTGAAAATTGTCGCTCATGGCTATTTTCATAAAAAAATGGGGGTTGTGTGGCCATTTATCATCGACTAGAGGCTCATAATTCTCACCCCACATATGTTTCCTTGCCATAGATCACATTCTTGGATTTTTGGTGGAGACCATTTCTTGGTCAAAAACTCGTACGTGTTAGCCTTCGGTATTATTGAAAATGGTCGTTCATGGCTATTTTCGGCAAAATGGGGGTTGTGTGGCCATTGATCATCGACCAGAGGCTCGTACACCTCACCCCACATATGTTTCCTTGCCATAGATTACATTCTTGGATTTCTGGTGGAAACCATTTCTTGGTTAAAAACTCGTACGTGTTAGCCTTCGGTATTATTGAAAATGGTCATTCATGGCTATTTTCGGCAAAATGGGGGTTGTGTGGCCATTGATCGTCGACCAGAGGCTCATACACCTCACCCCACATATGTTTCCTTGTCGTAGATCACATTCTTGGATTTCTGGTGGAGACCATTTCTTGGTCAAAAATCCGTAGGTGTTAGCCTTCGATATTATTGAAAATGGTCGTTCATGGCCATTTTCGACAAAAATGGGGGTTGTGTGGCCATTGATCATCGACCAGAGGCTCATACACCTCACCCCACATATGTTTCCTTGCCATAGATCACATTCTTGGATTTCTGGTGGAGACCATTTCTTGGTCAAAAATCCGTAGGTGTTAGCCTTCGGTATTATTGTAAATGGTCATTCATGGCTATTTTCGACAACAATGTGGGTTGTGTGGCCATTGATCATCGACCAGAGGCTCATACACCTCACCCCACATATGTTTCCTTGCCATAGATCACATTCTTAGATTTCTGGTGGAGACCATTTCTTGGTCAAAAATCCGTAGGTCTTAGCCTCTAATATTATTGAAAATGGTCGCTCATGGCTATTTTCATAAAAAATGGGGGTTGTGTGGCCATTTATCATCGACTAGAGGCTCATAAATCTCACCCCTCATATGTTTCCTTGCCATAGATCACATTCTTGGATTTTTGGTGGAGACCATTTCTTGGTTAAAAACTCGTACGTGTTAGCCTTCGGTATTATTGAAAATGGTCATTCATGGCTATTTTCGGCAAAATGGGGGTTCTGTGGCCATTGATCATCGACCAGAGGCTCGTACACCTCACCCCACATATGTTTCCTTGCCATAGATCACATTCTTGGATTTCTGGTGGAGACCATTTCTTGGGCAAAAATCCGAATGTGTTAGCCTTTGGTATTTTTGAAAATGGTCATTCATGGCTATTTTCGACAAAAATGGGGGTTGTGTGGCCATTGATCTTCGACCAGAGGCTCATACACCTCACTACACATATGTTTCCTTGCCATAGATCACATTCTTGGATTTATGGTGGAGACCATTTCTTGGTCAAAAATCCGTAGGTGTTAGCCTTCAGTGTCATTGAAAATGGTCGTTCATGGCTATTTTCGACAAAAAATTAGGGTTGTGTGGCCATTGATCGTCGACCAGAGGCTCATACACCTCACCCCACATATGTTTCCTTGCCATAGATCTCATTCTTGGATTTCTGGTGGAGACCATTTCTTGGTAAAAAATCCGTAGGTGTTAGCCTTCGGTATTATTGAAAACGGTCGTTCATGGCTATTTTCGACAAAAATGGGGGTTGTGTGGCCATTGATCATCGACCAGACGCTCATACATCTCACCCCACATATGTTTCCTTGCCATAGATCACATTCTTGGATTTCTGGTGGAGACCATTTCTTGGTCTAAAATCCGTAGGTGTTAGCCTCTAGTATTATTGAAAATGGTCGCTCATGGCTATTTTCAAGGTCGCTCATGGCTATTTTCATAAAAAATGGGGGTTGTGTGGCCATTTATCATCGACTAGAGGCTCATAAACCTCACCCCACATATGTTTCCTTGCCATAGATCACATTCTTGGATTTCTGGTGGAGACCATTTCTTGGTTAAAAACTCGTACGTGTTAGCCTTCAGTATTATTGAAAATGGTCGTTCATGGCTATTTTCGGCAAAATGGGGGTTGTGTGGCCATTGATCATCGACCAGAGGCTCGTACACCTCACCCCACATATGTTTCCTTGCCATAGATCACATTCTTGGATTTCTGGTGGAGACCATTTCTTGGTCAAAAATCTGTACGTGTTAGCCTTTGGTATTTTTGAAAATGGTCATTCATGGCTATTTTCGACAAAAATGGGGGTTGTGTGGCCATTGATCTTCGACCAGAGGCTCATACACCTCACTACACATATGTTTCCTTGCCATAGATCACATTCTTGGATTTATGGTGGAGACCATTTCTTGGTCAAAAATCCGTAGGTGTTAGCCTTCAGTGTCATTGAAAATGGTCGTTCATGGCTATTTTCGACAAACAATAGGGTTGTGTGGCCATTGATCGTCGACCAGAGGCTCATACACCTCACCCCACATATGTTTCCTTGCCATAGATCACATTCTTGGATTTCTGGTGGAGACCATTTCTTGGTCAAAAATCCGTAGGTGTTAGCCTTCGGTATTATTGAAAATGGTCGTTCATGGCTATTTTCGACAAAAATGGGGGTTGTGTGGCCATTGATCATCGACCAGACGCTCATACACCTCACCCCACATATGTTTCCTTGCCATAGATCACATTCTTGGATTTCTGGTGGAGACCATTTCTTGGTCTAAAATCCGTAGGTGTTAGCCTCTAGTATTATTGAAAATGGTCGCTCATGGCTATTTTCAAGGTCGCTCATGGCTATTTTCATAAAAAATGGGGGTTGTGTGGCCATTTATCATCGACTAGAGGCTCATAAACCTCACCCCACATATGTTTCCTTGCCATAGATTACATTCTTGGATTTCTGGTGGAAACCAGTTCTTGGTTAAAAACTCGTACGTGTTAGCCTTCGGTATTATTGAAAATGGTCATTCATGGCTATTTTCGGCAAAATGGGGGTTGTGTGGCCATTGATCGTCGACCAGAGGCTCATACACCTCACCCCACATATGTTTCCTTGTCGTAGATCACATTCTTGGATTTCTGGTGGAGACCATTTCTTGGTCAAAAATCCGTAGGTGTTAGCCTTCGATATTATTGAAAATGGTCGTTCATGGCTATTTTCGACAAAAATGGGGGTTGTGTGGCCATTGATCATCGACCAGAGGCTCATACACCTCACCCCACATATGTTTCCTTGCCATAGATCACATTCTTGGATTTTTGGTGGAGACCATTTCTTGGTCAAAAATCCGTAGGTGTTAGCCTTCGGTATTATTGTAAATGGTCATTCATCGCTATTTTCGACAAAAATGGGGGTTGTGTGGCCATTGATCATCGACCAGAGGCTCATACACCTCACCCCACATATGTTTCCTTGCCATAGATCACATTCTTGGATTTATGGTGGAGACCATTTCTTGGTCAAAAATCCGTAGGTGTTAGCCTTCAGTGTCATTGAAAATGGTCGTTCATGGCTATTTTCGACAAAAATTAGGGTTGTGTGGCCATTGATCGTCGACCAGAGGCTCATACACCTCACCCCACATATGTTTCCTTGCCATAGATCACATTCTTGGATTTCTGGTGGAGACCATTTCTTGGTCAAAAATCCGTAGGTGTTATCCTTCGGTATTATTGTAAATGGTCATTCATGGCTATTTTCGACAAAATGGGGGTTGTGTGGCCATTGATCATCGACCAGATGCTCATACACCTCACCCCACATATGTTTCCTTGCCATAGATCACATTCTTGGATTTTTGGTGGAGACCATTTCTTGGTCAAAAACTCGTACGTGTTAGCCTTCGGTATTATTGAAAATGGTCGTTCATGGCTATTTTCGGCAAAATGGGGGTTCTGTGGCCATTGATCATCGACCAGAGGCTCGTACACCTCACCCCACATATGTTTCCTTTCCATAGATCACATTTTTGGATTTCTGGTGGAGACCATTTCTTGGTCAAAAATCCGTAGGTGTTAGCCTTCGGTATTATTGTAAATGGTCATTCATGGCTATTTTCGACAAAAATGGGGGTTGTGTGGCCATTGATCATCGACCAGACGCTCATACACCTCACCCCACATATGTTTCCTTGCCATAGATCACATTCTTGGATTTCTGGTGGAGACCATTTCTTGGTCAAAAATCCGTAGGTGTTAGCCTTCGGTATTATTGAAAATGGTCGTTCATGGCTATTTTCGACAAAAATGGGGGTTGTGTGGCCATTGATCATCGACCAGAGGCTCATACACCTCACCCCACATATGTTTCCTTGCCATAGATCACATTCTTGGATTTCTGGTGGAGACCATTTCTTGGTCAAAAATATGTAGGTGTTAGCCTTCGGTATTATTGAAAATGGTCGTTCATGGCTATTTTCGACAAAAATGGGGGTTGTGTGGCCATTGATCATCGACCAGACGCTCATACACCTCACCCCACATATGTTTCCTTGCCATAGATCACATTCTTGGATTTCTGGTGGAGACCATTTCTTGGTCTAAAATCCATAGGTGTTAGCCTCTAGTATTATTGAAAATGGTCGCTCATGGCTATTTTCAAGGTCGCTCATGGCTATTTTCATAAAAAATGGGGGTTGTGTGGCCATTTATCATCGACTAGAGGCTCATAAACCTCGCCCCACATATGTTTCCTTGCCATAGATCACATTCTTGGATTTCTGGTGGAGACCATTTCTTGGTTAAAAACTCGTACGTGTTAGCCTTCGGTATTATTGAAAATGGTCGTTCATGGCTATTTTCGGCAAAATGGGGGTTGTGTGGCCATTCATTATCGACCAGAGGCTCATACACCTCACCCCACATATGTTTCCTTGCCATAGATCACATTCTTGGATTTCTGGTGGAGACCATTTCTTGGTCAAAAATCCGTACGTGTTAGCCTTTGGTATTTTTGAAAATGGTCATTCATGGCTATTTTCGACAAAAATGGGGGTTGTGTGGCCATTGATCTTCGACCAGAGGCTCATACACCTCACTACACATATGTTTCCTTGCCATAGATCACATTCTTGGATTTATGGTGGAGACCATTTCTTGGTCAAAAATCCGTAGGTGTTAGCCTTCAGTGTCATTGAAAATGGTCGTTCATGGCTATTTTCGACAAAAATTAGGGTTGTGTGGCCATTGATCGTCGACCAGAGGCTCATACACCTCACCCCACATATGTTTCCTTGCCATAGATCACATTCTTGGATTTCTGGTGGAGACCATTTCTTGGTCAAAAATCCGTAGGTGTTATCCTTCGGTATTATTGTAAATGGTCATTCATGGCTATTTTCGACAAAATGGGGGTTGTGTGGCCATTGATCATCGACCAGATGCTCATACACCTCACCCCACATATGTTTCCTTGCCATAGATCACATTCTTGGATTTTTGGTGGAAACCATTTCTTGGTCAAAAACTCGTACGTGTTAGCCTTCGGTATTATTGAAAATGGTCGTTCATGGCTATTTTCGGCAAAATGGGGGTTCTGTGGCCATTGATCATCGACCAGAGGCTCGTACACCTCACCCCACATATGTTTCCTTTCCATAGATCACATTTTTGGATTTCTGGTGGAGACCATTTCTTGGTCAAAAATCCGTAGGTGTTAGCCTTCGGTATTATTGTAAATGGTCATTCATGGCTATTTTCGACAAAAATGGGGGTTGTGTGGCCATTGATCATCGACCAGACGCTCATACACCTCACCCCACATATGTTTCCTTGCCATAGATCACATTCTTGGATTTCTGGTGGAGACCATTTCTTGGTCAAAAATCCGTAGGTGTTAGCCTTCGGTATTATTGAAAATGGTCGTTCATGGCTATTTTCGACAAAAATGGGGGTTGTGTGGCCATTGATCATCGACCAGAGGCTCATACACCTCACCCCACATATGTTTCCTTGCCATAGATCACATTCTTGGATTTCTGGTGGAGACCATTTCTTGGTCAAAAATATGTAGGTGTTAGCCTTCGGTATTATTGAAAATGGTCGTTCATGGCTATTTTCGACAAAAATGGGGGTTGTGTGGCCATTGATCATCGACCAGACGCTCATACACCTCACCCCACATATGTTTCCTTGCCATAGATCACATTCTTGGATTTCTGGTGGAGACCATTTCTTGGTCTAAAATCCATAGGTGTTAGCCTCTAGTATTATTGAAAATGGTCGCTCATGGCTATTTTCAAGGTCGCTCATGGCTATTTTCATAAAAAATGGGGGTTGTGTGGCCATTTATCATCGACTAGAGGCTCATAAACCTCGCCCCACATATGTTTCCTTGCCATAGATCACATTCTTGGATTTCTGGTGGAGACCATTTCTTGGTTAAAAACTCGTACGTGTTAGCCTTCGGTATTATTGAAAATGGTCGTTCATGGCTATTTTCGGCAAAATAGGGGTTGTGTGGCCATTCATTATCGACCAGAGGCTCATACACCTCACCCCACATATGTTTCCTTGCCATAGATCACATTCTTGGATTTCTGGTGGAGACCATTTCTTGGTCAAAAATCCGTACGTGTTAGCCTTTGGTATTTTTGAAAATGGTCATTCATGGCTATTTTCGACAAAAATGGGGGTTGTGTGGCCATTGATCTTCGACCAGAGGCTCATACACCTCACTACACATATGTTTCCTTGCCATAGATCACATTCTTGGATTTATGGTGGAGACCATTTCTTGGTCAAAAATCCGTAGGTGTTAGCCTTCAGTGTCATTGAAAATGGTCGTTCATGGCTATTTTCGACAAAAATTAGGGTTGTGTGGCCATTGATCGTCGACCAGAGGCTCATACACCTCACCCCACATATGTTTCCTTGCCATAGATCACATTCTTGGATTTCTGGTGGAGACCATTTCTTGGTCAAAAATCCGTAGGTGTTAGCCTTCGGTATTATTGAAAATGGTCGTTCATGGCTATTTTCGACAAAAATGGGGGTTGTGTGGCCATTGATCATCGACCAGACGCTCATACACCTCACCCCACATATGTTTCCTTGCCATAGATCACATTCTTGGATTTCTGGTGGAGACCATTTCTTGGTCTAAAATCCGTAGGTGTTATCCTCTAGTATTATTGAAAATGGTCGCTCATGGCTATTTTCAAGGTCGCTCATGGCTATTTTCATAAAAAATGGGGGTTGTGTGGCCATTTATCATCGACTAGAGGCTCATAAACCTCACCCCACATATGTTTCCTTGCCATAGATTACATTCTTGGATTTCTGGTGGAAACCATTTCTTGGTTAAAAACTCGTACGTGTTAGCCTTCGGTATTATTGAAAATGGTCATTCATGGCTATTTTCGGCAAAATGGGGGTTGTGTGGCCATTGATCATCAACCAGAGGCTCATACACCTCACCCCACATATGTTTCCTTGCCATAGATCACATTCTTGGATTTTTGGTGGAGACCATTTCTTGGTCAAAAACTCGTACGTGTTAGCCTTCGGTATTACTGAAAATGGTCGTTCATGGCTATTTTTGGCAAAATGGGGGTTCTGTGGCCATTGATCATCGACCAAAGGCTCGTACACCTCACCCCACATATGTTTCCTTTCCATAGATCACATTCTTGGATTTCTGGTGGAGACCATTTCTTGGTCAAAAATCCGTAGGTGTTAGCCTTCGGTATTATTGTAAATGGTCATTCATGGCTATTTTCGACAAAAATGGGGGTTGTGTGGCCATTGATCATCGACCAAACGCTCATACACCTCACCCCACATATGTTTCCTTGCCATAGATCACATTCTTGGATTTCTGGTGGAGACCATTTCTTGGTCAAAAATCCGTAGGTGTTAGCCTTCGGTATTATTGAAAATGGTCGTTCATGGCTATTTTCGACAAAAATGGGGGTTGTGTGGCCATTGATCATCGACCAGAGGCTCATACACCTCACCCCACATATGTTTCCTTGCCATAGATCACATTCTTGGATTTCTGGTGGAGACCATTTCTTGGTCAAAAATCCGTAGGTGTTAGCCTTCGGTATTATTGAAAATGGTCGTTCATGGCTATTTTCGACAAAAATGGGGGTTGTGTGGCCATTGATCATCGACCAGACGCTCATACACCTCACCCCACATATGTTTCCTTGTCATAGATCACATTCTTGGATTTCTGGTGGAGACCATTTCTTGGTCTAAAATCCATAGGTGTTAGCCTCTAGTATTATTGAAAATGGTCGCTCATGGCTATTTTCAAGGTCGCTCATGGCTATTTTCATAAAAATGGGGGTTGTGTGGCCATTTATCATCGACTAGAGGCTCATAAACCTCGCCCCACATATGTTTCTTTGCCATAGATCACATTCTTGCATTTCTGGTGGAGACCATTTCTTTGTTAAAAACTCGTACGTGTTAGCCTTCGGTATTATTGAAAATGGTCGTTCATGGCTATTTTCGGCAAAATGGGGGTTGTGTGACCATTCATTATCGACCAGAGGCTCGTACACCTCACCCCACATATGTTTCCTTGCCATAGATCACATTCTTGGATTTCTGGTGGAGACCATTTCTTGGTCAAAAATCCGTACGTGTTAGCCTTTGGTATTTTTGAAAATGGTCATTCATGGCTATTTTCGACAAAAATGGGGGTTGTGTGGCCATTGATCTTCGACCAGAGGCTCATACACCTCACTACACATATGTTTCCTTGCCATAGATCACATTCTTGGATTTATGGTGGAGACCATTTCTTGGTCAAAAATCCGTAGGTGTTAGCCTTCAGTGTCATTGAAAATGGTCGTTCATGGCTATTTTCGACAAAAATTAGGGTTGTGTGGCCATTGATCGTCGACCAGAGGCTCATACACCTCACCCCACATATGTTTCCTTGCCATAGATCACATTCTTGGATTTCTGGTGGAGACCATTTCTTGGTCAAAAATCCGTAGGTGTTAGCCTTCGGTATTATTGAAAATGGTCGTTCATGGCTATTTTCGACAAAAATGGGGGTTGTGTGGCCATTGATCATCGACCAGACGCTCATACACCTCACCCCACATATGTTTCCTTGCCATAGATCACATTCTTGGATTTCTGGTGGAGACCATTTCTTGTTCTAAAATCCGTAGGTGTTAGCCTCTAGTATTATTGAAAATGGTCGCTCATGGCTATTTTCAAGGTCGCTCATGGCTATTTTCATAAAAAATGGGGGTTGTGTGGCCATTTATCATCGACTAGAGGCTCATAAACCTCACCCCACATATGTTTCCTTGCCATAGATTACATTCTTGGATTTCTGGTGGAAACCATTTCTTGGTTAAAAACTCGTACGTGTTAGCCTTCGGTATTATTGAAAATGGTCATTCATGGCTATTTTCGGCAAAATGGGGGTTGTGTGGCCATTGATCATCAACCAGAGGCTCGTACACCTCACCCCACATATGTTTCCTTGCCATAGATCACATTCTTGGATTTCTGGTGGAGACCATTTCTTGGTTAAAAATCCGTACGTGTTAGCCTTTGGTATTTTTGAAAATGGTCATTCATGGCTATTTTCGACAAAAATGGGGGTTGTGTGGCCATTGATCATCGACTAGAGGCTCATACACCTCACCCCACATATGTTTCCTTGCCATAGATCACATTCTTGGATTTCTGGTGCAGACATTTCTTGGCCAAAAATCCGTAGGTGTTAGCCTTCGGTATTATTGAAAATGGTCGTTCATGGCTATTTTCGACAAAAATGGGGGTTGTGTGGCCATTGATCATCGACCAGACGCTCATACACCTCACCCCACATATGTTTCCTTGCCATAGATCACATTCTTGGATTTCTGGTGGAGACCATTTCTTGGTCTAAAATCCGTAGGTGTTAGCCTCTAGTATTATTGAAAATGGTCGCTCATGGCTATTTTCAAGGTCGCTCATGGCTATTTTCATAAAAAATGGGGGTTGTGTGGCCATTTATCATCGACTAGAGGCTCATAAACCTCACCCCACATATGTTTCCTTGCCATAGATTACATTCTTGGATTTCTGGTGGAAACCATTTCTTGGTTAAAAACTCGTACGTGTTAGCCTTCGGTATTATTGAAAATGGTCATTCATGGCTATTTTCGGCAAAATGGGGGTTGTGTGGCCATTGATCATCGACCAGAGGCTCATACACCTCACCCCACATATGTTTCCTTGCCATAGATCACATTCTTGGATTTCTGGTGGAGACCATTTCTTGGTCAAAAATCCGTAGGTGTTAGCCTTCGGTATTATTGAAAATGGTCGTTCATGGCTATTTTCGACAAAAATGGGGGTTGTGTGGCCATTGATCATCGACTAGAGGCTCATACACCTCACCCCACATATGTTTCCTTGCCATAGATCACATTCTTGGATTTCTGGTGGAGACCATTTCTTGGTCAAAAATCCGTAGGTGTTAGCCTTCGGTATTATTGAAAATGGTCGTTCATGGCTATTTTCGACAAAAAAGAGGGTGTGTGGCCATTGATCATCGACCAGATGCTCATACACCTCACGCCACATATGTTTCCTTGCCATAGATCACATTCTTGGATTTCTGGTGGAGACCATTTCTTGGTCTAAAATCCGTAGGTCTTAGCCTCTAGTATTATTGAAAATGGTCGCTCATGGCTATTTTCATAAAAAATGGGGGTTGTGTGGCCATTTATCATCACCTATAGGCTCATAAACCTCACCCCACATATGTTTCCTTGCCATAGATCACATTCTTGGATTTCTGGTGGAGACCATTTCTTGGTTAAAAACTCGTACGTGTTAGCCTTCGGTATTATTGAAAATGGTCGTTCATGGCTATTTTCGGCAAAATGGGGGTTGTGTGGCCATTGATCATCGACCAGAGGATCATACACCTCACCCCACATATGTTTCCTTGCCATAGATCACATTCTTGGATTCCTGGTGGGAGACCATTTCTTGGTCAAAAATCCATACGTGTTAGCCTTTGGTATTTTTGAAAATGGTCATTCATGGCTATTTTCGATAAAAATGGGGGTTGTGTGGCCATTGATCATCGACTAGAGGCTCATACACCTCACCCCACATATGTTTCCTTGCCATAGATCACATTCTTGGATTTCTGGTGGAGACCATTTCTTGGTCAAAAATCCGTAGGTGTTAGCCTTCGGTATTATTGAAAATGGTCGTTCATGGCTATTTTCGACAAAAATGGGGGTTGTGTGGCCATTGATCATCGACCAGACGCTCATACACCTCACCCCACATTTGTTTCCTTGCCATAGATCACATTCTTGGATTTCTGGTGGAGACCATTTCTTGGTCTAAAATCCGTAGGTGTTAGCCTCTAGTATTATTGAAAATGGTCGCTCATGGCTATTTTCAAGGTCGCTCATGGCTATTTTCATAAAAAATGGGGGTTGTGTGGCCATTTATCATCGACTAGAGGCTCATAAACCTCACCCCACATATGTTTCCTTGCCATAGATTACATTCTTGGATTTCTGGTGGAAACCATTTCTTGGTTAAAAACGCGTACGTGTTAGCCTTCGGTATTATTGAAAATGGTCATTCATGGCTATTTTCGGCAAAATGGGGGTTGTGTGGCCATTGATCGTCGACCAGAGGCTCATACACCTCACCCCACATATGTTTCCTTGTCGTAGATCACATTCTTGGATTTCTGGTGGAGACCATTTCTTGGTCAAAAAACCGTAGGTGTTAGCCTTCGATATTATTGAAAATGGTCGTTCATGGCTATTTTCGACAAAAATGGGGGTTGTGTGGCCATTGATCATCGACCAGAGGCTCATACACCTCACCCCACATATGTTTCCTTGCCATAGATCACATTCTTGGATTTCTGGTGGAGACCATTTCTTGGTCAAAAACTCGTACGTGTTAGCCTTCGGTATTATTGAAAATGGTCGTTCATGGCTATTTTCGGCAAAATGGGGGTTCTGTGGCCATTGATCATCGACCAGAGGCTCGTACACCTCACCCCACATATGTTTCCTTGCCATAGATCACATTCTTGGATTTCTGGTGGAGACCATTTCTTGGTCAAAAATCCGTAGGTGTTAGCCTTCGGTATTATTGAAAATGGTCGTTCATGGCTATTTTCGGCAAAATGGGGGTTCTGTGGCCATTGATCATCGACCAGAGGCTCGTACACCTCACCCCACATATGTTTCCTTGCCATAGATCACATTCTTGGATTTCTGGTGGAGACCATTTCTTGGTCAAAAATCCGTAGGTGTTAGCCTTCGGTATTATTGAAAATGGTCGTTCATGGCTATTTTCGACAAAAATGGGGGTTGTGTGGCCATTGATCATCGACCAGAGGCTCATACACCTCACCCCACATATGTTTCCTCGCCATAGATCACATTCTTGGATTTCTGGTGGAGACCATTTCTTGGTCAAAAATCCGTAGGTCTTAGCCTCTAATATTATTGAAAATGGTCGCTCATGGCTATTTTCGGCAAAATGGGGGTTCTGTGGCCATTGATCGTCGACCAGAGGCTCATACACCTCACCCCACATATGTTTCCTTGTCGTAGATCACATTCTTGGATTTCTGGTGGAGACCATTTCTTGGTCAAAAATCCGTAGGTGTTAGCCTTCGATATTATTGAAAATGGTCGTTCATGGCTATTTTCGACAAAAATGGGGGTTGTGTGGCCATTGATCATCGACTAGAGGCTCATACACCTCACCCCACATATGTTTCCTTGCCTGTAACACCCAAATTTTGGGATTGGAAATTGGTAGAAGAAATTTGAAATATCATAATGTTTTGGAAATTTGGAAAATAAGAAAAATAAGGAGAAAAAGAATTTTTCTTTTAAAGGAAACCATTTATACATCTCATAAAATAAATAAACAAGGAGAATAAAACTTAAACTAGTAATAATAAAATAGTATGGTTTATATTCACCCTTGGATTTCAAATGATACATTTGAAAAATCTGAAAACTAAAATAGGAGTATAAATTTGAATTTTGAAATAGAAAATAGAAAATAAAAGGAGTAGGGAAAATGCTACATAAAACAAAATAAAATCAGAATAAAAATTCTTCATACTTATATTATTAAAGTATACTATTCAAACTGAGGACAAGTTATTCACAAAAGTTTGAACTCAAACTTGAATTCAAATTGGATTTGAATTGGATTTGAAAATGGGAAAAGAAAATAGAAAAGAAAAAGAAAAAAAGATACTATACCTATTTGGGCCGGCGGCTTCACATTCGGCCCATCCACCATTCTTCCGCGCTCGGCCCATTTAACTCCACGCTCAAACGCGTGCCGACAACGCGGGCCCGGTTGACAGTCCCTCGTGCGCGCGATCCACCACTGACCGGTGGGACCCGCTCGCCAGTGACCCACTCACCCCGCGCTCGCGCTTCATCTGGCGCCGACAACCCGGACCCGCTGCTCAGCCTCTCTCTTCCGCACGCGCTTGATAAGCCGGGTCGCTTACGTGTGGGTCCGCGTCGTCAGCCCGTTCTTCTCCAAGCACGGACTTCCGCTCGCCCGTGGATCTCGTGTGCGGCGACAAGCTCGCCGTGAAGACCGCAACGTCCGCGCTAGAACCTCGGGACCAACCCGACCGAGTCCGTTCTTGACCTGGGCTATAAAAAAAATCGAACCGCGACCCCCCCTGCATCCACTGCATACTGAACTGCGCCCGCCATTGCCGCCTCGCAGCCGCCGCCGGCAAATCTCCTCTGTGCTTGCGCCCCGCCTCCGATTTGTGGTCGAGTAGCGTCGCCGTCGATCGGGGAAGCCGTCTGTGCCATTGATTTGGGTCGAACGCCGCCGAGACTCAAGCAATTGCTCGTCGCACTTCGATCTCCGCCGCTCGCCGTGGCCAGACACCATCTCGGTACGATTGCCGGTAAGCATCCGTCCATCGTGTTCGCGCAACCTTCCTCTCCACACTGTGCTAGTTTAATTTGGGATTGGGCGCGTAATCGCCGGGAGGGCTGCGCCGGCGAGGTTCGGCCGCGCGGGCTAAGTCCGCCGTCGGGCGCAGCTGTCAGGGAGAAGACGATCTCTCTGCCGTTCATCCGAGTTTGGACGATAGATATTAAATCTGGGGGGAGATGATGAGTTAGCCGTTGGATCTAGATAAACGGCTGCGATTTGATCTGCGCGTACCGGTTCGCTGGGTGGTCCTGGACCGCTCGATCTCGATCGGACGGTTAGGATCGCGTACCGTTTCATAAAGAGTTAGATATAATCCTGCGCGTTCGAATCGGATCGAACGGTTGTGAATGCATACCGGTTCGATTAAAACGCAATCTAATCTGGACCGTCTGAGTTAGATCGGGCGGTTGAGACTTCACGATACCCCTTCGCGGGTAAATTTTATAAAAGAGCCCTCGGGCTTTAGTCAAATCAACCCGCCGTCCTATACGACTGTGCTTTGAGTCTTAGAAAATTTACCCAGAGCCCCCTGGGTTTCTCTGGAATTGAGGCCCAGTCCAGAACTCGTTTAAACTGAATAAATAAAATAGAAAATGGATTTTTAATATAAAAATAATTGCTAAAACTTAGATAATTCATAGAAAATGTATATGAACTCCAAATTGAACCATTCCAATTCCTAAAATTTTGTAATAATATTCTCTATCATTTAGAATCACTGTTTTGACATGAACTCTGTTAGGAAATTTATTTATCATTTAATCATATTACAATCACCTTAAACCTTAGGAAAATCATAACTTGAATTCTACAACTCCAAAATTAATAATTCTTTTTCCTGTGATCTTATTTTAATATGTAGATCATTAATATGTATTTTGCATATATGTTTGGTGTAATGTTAATTCTGCCTATACCATGTATGTTGGTATTGCTACGACTAGCAGTGAGGTCACGAGGATCTGAAGAATCATCCTGGTACCTGGAATCTCAAGGCCCAGGCAAGTTGTGTCCTTGATCACTTCCTTTCACCTACTCATGTTCTAATTAATCATAATGATCTGCATAGGTTAATTTTGATGGGACCCAATAGGTTACCCTAGTTTGTCTATCTTTATACCTTGTTTACCACTGAACTTTCTGGGTAGTACTTGCTAGTGCTATATGTGGTTTTGGGTATGAAGATTACACTATTCATGATTATACTTTTGTTATCAGTTGTTATTTATGGTTCATGTTAAGATCATTATGTTAATTGGAACATGGAGAACCACCCGGGAAAACAGTGCTACCACAAGGGTGGAATGGGACGCCCTTGGCCGATTAATTAGGAAAGCTAGTGGAAGACTACCTTACCCGAAAGGGGCAAGGGCAGTAGGGGAGTGGTCAGTGTAGGGAGGCCCTCGGGAGGATTTTGCTGCGATGGCGGTCCTGCAAGGGATTCCTGCACTGGAACTTCCTATAAACTGTAGCGGGTTTTCTGAAGCTAGTGGAACTTTGTAAAGGCCTCGTAGTGTTACCCTGCCTCGCCTCCTCGGTAGAGGTGTATGGGATTGGCCGTCTCTTGGCAGATGGGTAACATGACTTGTGGGTAAAGATGCGCAACCTCTGCAGAGTGTAAAACTGGTATACTAGCCGTGCTCACGGTCATGAGCGGCTCGGACACTCACATGATTTAATTATGGAACTAAATTCAATTTGTCATATGCATTGCATTGAAGGTGGTGTTGTTACTGCTGATCTATTACTTAATTGGGTTTGGTATTTACTTATACTTAGTAATTGCTAATAAAATTTTGACCAACTTTAAAAGCAATGCTCAGCTCTAACCATCTTCTTTGGTAAGCCTTACACTTTATGAGTTCCCACCTTTGGTGAGTTCATGCACATTATTCCCCACAACTTGTTGAGCGATGAACGTATGTGAGCTCACTCTTGCTGTCTCACATACACCACAGGTCAAGACCAGGTACTGCAGGATGATGCTCATGGAGGATGCTGCGATGAGTTCGTGAGAGGTCTAGGCCGTCGTCTCCCAGTCAACTTTGGGTTGCTGGACCGTTGTCTCCTTATAATGTAATTATTTATTTTGTATAGAACTCCTGTTATATATAAAGTTGTGACATTCGATCCTGTGCCACTATACATCATATGTTTGAGACTTGGTCCCAGCATACCTGGTGTTCATGTTAACCCCGGGTTTTGGATCCCTAAAATCCGGGTGTTACAGAAGTGGTATCAGAGGAATGTTGACTGTAGGACGAAACCTAGATAGAACTGGACAACCCTTACTTACCTCTGCTACTCTGATTCTTTTCTAAACTTATCTTAATCTTTTCTCATCTATTTCCGCTTTACTCTGATTATTCTTACCTTTATTTTCCTTCTAAAGACAAACTTGGATTTCACACTTTGAAATCCAGTGCCTAAAGTGACTTTAGGAATAGGAGACCTAATCCTAGGAACAAAAACAAAACTATTTTTATAAGTGTTTATATATTTGAATGTTTTTATGACATCTGTCTGATTTGGATCTTTGATTGAGTGTGATGGGTTGTGGAGTAATGTCCACAATTACATCTGCATATACATCTAGGGATAAAGGATAGCATTTTAACTAGACAAACTAGATTATCCCCTTGGAAAATATATGTAGTATTCCGTATCAATCTCATCTTAACATATTCTACCTTACCTTTGGACATTCACCTCGTATAACTAATTACCCTAGTCTTGACATAAAACATCTGGCCCAGCCCTGCCAAAGAAATTCCAGTGCACAACCAACTGTTGGCTATTTCATTCTGTCTACTAAATGATTCCCTTGCAAAGCTGTCTTACCATATGCTTCTAACTTAGATGGTCAATACCAGGCGGGGTGGTGGAATTAATTTACCTGCTAATCGCCAACCTCAACCACAGTCAGCAGCAATGAATCCTCCTAATCCTCCACAAGGCGGAGTTGATCCACTCGTCGCAGCTCAAATGAGAATGATGCAGCAAATGGCGGACACCATGGCAGATATGCGCACCCAAATGCAGCAAGAACGCCAAGAAATGCACCAGGAAAGAGAGAATGCACGTCGGGAAATGCGCCAAGAACGGGAAGAAATACGCCAGGAGAGGAGAGTACAACAACAACAGCTGCAGCAACAACTTCAACAACAGCAGCAACAACAACAAATGCCATTGCCTCCACCCCCAGTTCTACCCCGGGACAAGCACCGGGAATTCATGAGCCACAAGCCACCAACCTTCTCCAACTCCGCAGATCCACTGCAAGCAGATGACTGGTTAAAGTCCATAGAGAAGATGCTCAACATAGCCCAGTGCTCGGATCGAGAGAAAGTACTCTATGCATCGGGTCGTCTTGCTGGTCCCGCTGCAGATTGGTGGGATGCGTACTGTGCAGCTCATGCTGCCGCCGATACAATTACCTGGGAAGAATTCTCCACACAATTCAGGAATTATCATATTCCTGCTGGACTCATGAAGCTTAAGAGGAAGGAGTTTCTATCACTCAAGCAAGGAAGTATGTCCGTAAGTGAATATAGAGACAAATTCATCCAGTTATCTCGTTATGCTCCCAGAGATGTTGAAGACGATGAGCAAAAGCAGGAGCTCTTTCTGGATGGTTTGATTGGACCCCTGCAATATCAGCTGGTATCGCACACCTTCCCATCCTTCCAAAGGCTACTTGACAAAGCTATTGCTGTAGAAAACAAGAGGAGTATATTTGGAGAGAAGAGAAAGGCTATCAACCAAGGGCAGGCTGGAAGTAGTTCCCGTCCTTGCTATACTACCACTCCAAATACATCAGCTAGTGGCAGTTCTGGACAACAAACTCAACAGACACCAACTGCTCCTCCAAAGGCAAGCACTCCAGGGGGACCCACTGCTCCTAACACAACCGCCGTCAGGACATGCTTCAAGTGTGGACAACCGGGACACTATGCCAACTACTGTCCCAACAGAGCTGCCTACACTACACCGGCACCGATGAAGCAAGGACAAGCCTCAGCAGGGAAGAGTCAGCCCCTATCCATCAACCGAGGATATGCTCATCATACAGAAGTAGAAGCTGAACCCGGTGAACTTGAAATTCAAATTCAAGAAGAAGAGCCAGTTGGAGATGAGATAGTCGGTGAAGAAGTCAACGAGCAACAAGAATAAAGAGATAAACATAGATATGGATACATATATATATATATATATATATTTTACTATTTGTAAGACCTAAATATTAGTTTAGCTAGTAGTAGTATTTTACTATTTTAGTAATAATAATAAGGTCCATTTGACCCTGTGTTTTGCTAATAAGATATGCATCATGCCGAGATTTTGTTTATGCATATGTGTTGAATTAATATGAGCATGCACCCTTTTTCCTTACTAATCTCGAGGACGAGATTATTTTTAAGGGGGGTAGGATTTGTAACACCCAAATTTTGGGATTGGAAATTGGTAGAAGAAATTTGAAATATCATAATGTTTTGGAAATTTGGAAAATAAGAAAAATAAGGAGAAAAAGAATTTTTCTTTTAAAGGAAACCATTTATACATCTCATAAAATAAATAAACAAGGAGAATAAAACTTAAACTAGTAATAATAAAATAGTATGGTTTATATTCACCCTTGGATTTCAAATGATACATTTGAAAAATCTGAAAACTAAAATAGGAGTATAAATTTGAATTTTGAAATAGAAAATAGAAAATAAAAGGAGTAGGGAAAATGCTACATAAAACAAAATAAAATCAGAATAAAAATTCTTCATACTTATATTATTAAAGTATACTATTCAAACTGAGGACAAGTTATTCACAAAAGTTTGAACTCAAACTTGAATTCAAATTGGATTTGAATTGGATTTGAAAATGGGAAAAGAAAATAGAAAAGAAAAAGAAAAAAAGATACTATACCTATTTGGGCCGGCGGCTTCACATTCGGCCCATCCACCATTCTTCCGCGCTCGGCCCATTTAACTCCACGCTCAAACGCGTGCCGACAACGCGGGCCCGGTTGACAGTCCCTCGTGCGCGCGATCCACCACTGACCGGTGGGACCCGCTCGCCAGTGACCCACTCACCCCGCGCTCGCGCTTCATCTGGCGCCGACAACCCGGACCCGCTGCTCAGCCTCTCTCTTCCGCACGCGCTTGATAAGCCGGGTCGCTTACGTGTGGGTCCGCGTCGTCAGCCCGTTCTTCTCCAAGCACGGACTTCCGCTCGCCCGTGGATCTCGTGTGCGGCGACAAGCTCGCCGTGAAGACCGCAACGTCCGCGCTAGAACCTCGGGACCAACCCGACCGAGTCCGTTCTTGACCTGGGCTATAAAAAAAATCGAACCGCGACCCCCCCTGCATCCACTGCATACTGAACTGCGCCCGCCATTGCCGCCTCGCAGCCGCCGCCGGCAAATCTCCTCTGTGCTTGCGCCCCGCCTCCGATTTGTGGTCGAGTAGCGTCGCCGTCGATCGGGGAAGCCGTCTGTGCCATTGATTTGGGTCGAACGCCGCCGAGACTCAAGCAATTGCTCGTCGCACTTCGATCTCCGCCGCTCGCCGTGGCCAGACACCATCTCGGTACGATTGCCGGTAAGCATCCGTCCATCGTGTTCGCGCAACCTTCCTCTCCACACTGTGCTAGTTTAATTTGGGATTGGGCGCGTAATCGTCGGGAGGGCTGCGCCGGCGAGGTTCGGCCGCGCGGGCTAAGTCCGCCGTCGGGCGCAGCTGTCAGGGAGAAGACGATCTCTCTGCCGTTCATCCGAGTTTGGACGATAGATATTAAATCTGGGGGGAGATGATGAGTTAGCCGTTGGATCTAGATAAACGGCTGCGATTTGATCTGCGCGTACCGGTTCGCTGGGTGGTCCTGGACCGCTCGATCTCGATCGGACGGTTAGGATCGCGTACCGTTTCATAAAGAGTTAGATATAATCCTGCGCGTTCGAATCGGATCGAACGGTTGTGAATGCATACCGGTTCGATTAAAACGCAATCTAATCTGGACCGTCTGAGTTAGATCGGGCGGTTGAGACTTCACGATACCCCTTCGCGGGTAAATTTTATAAAAGAGCCCTCGGGCTTTAGTCAAATCAACCCGCCGTCCTATACGACTGTGCTTTGAGTCTTAGAAAATTTACCCAGAGCCCCCTGGGTTTCTCTGGAATTGAGGCCCAGTCCAGAACTCGTTTAAACTGAATAAATAAAATAGAAAATGGATTTTTAATATAAAAATAATTGCTAAAACTTAGATAATTCATAGAAAATGTATATGAACTCCAAATTGAACCATTCCAATTCCTAAAATTTTGTAATAATATTCTCTATCATTTAGAATCACTGTTTTGACATGAACTCTGTTAGGAAATTTATTTATCATTTAATCATATTACAATCACCTTAAACCTTAGGAAAATCATAACTTGAATTCTACAACTCCAAAATTAATAATTCTTTTTCCTGTGATCTTATTTTAATATGTAGATCATTAATATGTATTTTGCATATATGTTTGGTGTAATGTTAATTCTGCCTATACCATGTATGTTGGTATTGCTACGACTAGCAGTGAGGTCACGAGGATCTGAAGAATCATCCTGGTACCTGGAATCTCAAGGCCCAGGCAAGTTGTGTCCTTGATCACTTCCTTTCACCTACTCATGTTCTAATTAATCATAATGATCTGCATAGGTTAATTTTGATGGGACCCAATAGGTTACCCTAGTTTGTCTATCTTTATACCTTGTTTACCACTGAACTTTCTGGGTAGTACTTGCTAGTGCTATATGTGGTTTTGGGTATGAAGATTACACTATTCATGATTATACTTTTGTTATCAGTTGTTATTTATGGTTCATGTTAAGATCATTATGTTAATTGGAACATGGAGAACCACCCGGGAAAACAGTGCTACCACAAGGGTGGAATGGGACGCCCTTGGCCGATTAATTAGGAAAGCTAGTGGAAGACTACCTTACCCGAAAGGGGCAAGGGCAGTAGGGGAGTGGTCAGTGTAGGGAGGCCCTCGGGAGGATTTTGCTGCGATGGCGGTCCTGCAAGGGATTCCTGCACTGGAACTTCCTATAAACTGTAGCGGGTTTTCTGAAGCTAGTGGAACTTTGTAAAGGCCTCGTAGTGTTACCCTGCCTCGCCTCCTCGGTAGAGGTGTATGGGATTGGCCGTCTCTTGGCAGATGGGTAACATGACTTGTGGGTAAAGATGCGCAACCTCTGCAGAGTGTAAAACTGGTATACTAGCCGTGCTCACGGTCATGAGCGGCTCGGACACTCACATGATTTAATTATGGAACTAAATTCAATTTGTCATATGCATTGCATTGAAGGTGGTGTTGTTACTGCTGATCTATTACTTAATTGGGTTTGGTATTTACTTATACTTAGTAATTGCTAATAAAATTTTGACCAACTTTAAAAGCAATGCTCAGCTCTAACCATCTTCTTTGGTAAGCCTTACACTTTATGAGTTCCCACCTTTGGTGAGTTCATGCACATTATTCCCCACAACTTGTTGAGCGATGAACGTATGTGAGCTCACTCTTGCTGTCTCACATACACCACAGGTCAAGACCAGGTACTGCAGGATGATGCTCATGGAGGATGCTGCGATGAGTTCGTGAGAGGTCTAGGCCGTCGTCTCCCAGTCAACTTTGGGTTGCTGGACCGTTGTCTCCTTATAATGTAATTATTTATTTTGTATAGAACTCCTGTTATATATAAAGTTGTGACATTCGATCCTGTGCCACTATACATCATATGTTTGAGACTTGGTCCCAGCATACCTGGTGTTCATGTTAACCCCGGGTTTTGGATCCCTAAAATCCGGGTGTTACATTGCCATAGATCACATTCTTGGATTTCTGGTGGAGACCATTTCTTGGTCAAAAATCTTTAGGTGTTAGCCTTCGGTATTATTGAAAATGGTCGTTCATGGCTATTTTCGACAAAAATGGGGGTTGTGTGGCCATTGATCATCGACCAGACGCTCATACACCTCACCCCACATATGTTTCCACCAGAAATCCAAGAATGTGATCTATGGCAAGGAAACATATGTGGGGTGAGGTGTATGAGCGTCTGGTTGATGATCAATGGCCACACAACCCCCATTTTTGTCGAAAATAGCCATGAACGACCATTTTCAATAATATCGAAGGCTAACACCTACGGATTTTTGACCAAGAAATGGTCTCCACCAGAAATCCAAGAATGTGATCTACGACAAGGAAACATATGTGGGGTGAGGTGTATGAGCCTCTGGTCGACGATCAATGGCCACACAACCCCCATTTTGCCGAAAATAGCCATGAATGACCATTTTCAATAATACCGAAGGCTAACACGTACGAGTTTTTAACCAAGAAATGGTTTCCACCAGAAATCCAAGAATGTGATCTATGGCAAGGAAACATATGTGGGGTGAGGTGTATGAGCCTCTGGTCGATGATCAATGGCCACACAACCCTAATTTTTGTCGAAAATAGCCATGAACGACCATTTTCAATAATACTAGAGGCTAACACCTACGGATTTTAGACCAAGAAATGGTCTCCACCAGAAATCCAAGAATGTGATCTATGGCAAGCAAACATATGTGGGGTGAGGTGTATGAGCGTCTGGTCGATGATCAATGGCCACACAACCCCCATTTTTGTCGAAAATAGCCATGAACGACCATTTTCAATAATACCGAAGGCTAACACCTACGGATTTTTGACCAAGAAATGGTCTCCACCAAAAATCCAAGAATGTGATCTATGGCAAGGAAACATATGTGGGGTGAGGTGTATGAGCCTCTAGTCGATGATCAATGGCCACACAACCCCCATTTTTGTCGAAAATAGCCATGATCGACCATTTTCAATAATATCGAAGGCTAACACCTACGGATTTTTGACCAACAAATGGTCTCCACCAGAAATCCAAGAATGTGATCTACGACAAGGAAACATATGTGGGGTGAGGTGTATGAGCCTCTGGTCGACGATCAATGGCCACACAACCCCCAGTTAGCCTTCGATATTATTTAAAATGGTCGTTCATGGCTATTTTCGACAAAAATGGGGGTTGTGTGGCCATTGATCATCGACTAGAGGCTCATACACCTCACCCCACATATGTTTCCTTGCCATAGATCACATTCTTGGATTTCTGGTGGAGACCATTTCTTGGTCAAAAATCCGTACGTGTTAGCCTTCGGTATTATTGAAAATGGTCGTTCATGGCTATTTTCGGCAAAATGGGGGTTCTGTGGCCATTGATCATCGACCAGACGCTCATACACCTCACCCCACATATGTTTCCTTGCCATAGATCACATTCTTGGATTTCTGGTGGAGACCATTTCTTGGTCTAAAATCCGTAGGTGTTAGCCTCTAGTATTATTGAAAATGGTCGCTCATGGCTATTTTCAAGGAAGCTCATGGCTATTTTCATAAAAAATTGGGGTTGTGTGGCCATTTATCATCGACCAGAGGCTCATAAACCTCACCCCACATATGTTTCCTTGCCATAGATTACATTCTTGGATTTCTGGTGGAAACCATTTCTTGGTTAAAAACTCGTACGTGTTAGCCATCGATATTATTGAAAATAGTCGTTCATGGCTATTTTCGACAAAAATGGGGGTTGTGTGGCCATTGATCATCGACCAGACGCTCATACACCTCACCCCACATATGTTTCCTTGCCATAGATCACATTCTTGGATTTATGGTGGAGACCATTTCTTGGTCAAAAATCCGTAGGTGTTAGCCTTCGGTATTATTGAAAATGGTCGTTCATGACTATTTTCGACAAAAATGGGGGTTGTGTGGCCATTGATCGTCGACCAGACGCTCATACACCTCACCCCACATATGTTTCCTTGCCATAGATTACATTCTTGGATTTATGGTGGAGACCATTTCTTGGTCAAAAATCCGTAGGTGTTAGCCTTCGGTATTATTGAAAATGGTCGTTCATGGCTATTTTCGGCAAAATGGGGGTTCTGTGGCAATTGATCATCGACTAGAGGCTCGTACACCTCACCCCACATATGTTTCCTTGCCATAGATCACATTCTTGGATTTCTGGTGGAGACCATTTCTTGGGCAAAAATCCGAATGTGTTAGCCTTTGGTATTTTTGAAAATGGTCATTCATGGCTATTTTCGACAAAAATGGGGGTTGTGTGGCCATTGATCTTCGACCAGAGGCTCATACACCTCATTACACAATATGTTTCCTTGCCATAGATCACATTCTTGGATTTATGGTGGAGACCATTTCTTGGTCAAAAATCCGTAGGTGTTAGCCTTCAGTGTCATTGAAAATGGTCGTTCATGGCTATTTTCGACAAAAATTAGGGTTGTGTGGCCATTGATCGTCGACCAGAGGCTCATACACCTCACCCCACATATGTTTCCTTGTCATAGATCACATTCTTGGATTTCTGGTGGAGACCATTTCTTGGTCAAAAATCCGTAGGTGTTAGCCTTCGGTATTATTGAAAATGGTCATTCATGGCTATTTTCGGCAAAATGGGGGTTGTGTGGCCATTGATCGTCGACCAGAGGCTCATACACCTCACCCCACATATGTTTCCTTGCCATAGATCACATTCTTGGAGTTCTGGTGGAAACCATTTCTTGGTCTAAAATCCGTAGGTGTTAGCCTCTAGTATTATTGAAAATGGTCGCTCATGGCTATTTTCAAGGTCGCTCATGGCTATTTTCATAAAAAATGGGGGTTGTGTGGCCATTGATCATCGACCAGAGGCTCGTAAACCTCACCCCGACCATTTCTTGGTCAAAAATCCGTAGGTGTTAGCCTTTGGTATTATTGAAAATGGTCGTTCATGGCTATTTTCGACAAAAATGTGGGTTGTGTGGCCATTGATCGTCGACCAGACGCTCATACACCTCACCCCACATATGTTTCCTTGTCGTAGATCACATTCTTGGATTTCTGGTGGAGACCATTTCTTGGTTAAAAATCCATAGGTCTTAGCCTCTAGTATTATTGAAAATGGTCGCTCATGGCTATTTTCATAAAAAAATGGGGGCTGTGTGGCCATTGATCATCGACCAGAGGCTCATACACCTCACCCCACATATGTTTCCTTGCCATAGATTACATTCTTGGATTTCTGGTGGAAACCATTTCTTGGTTAAAAACTCGTACGTGTTAGCCTTCGGTATTATTGAAAATGGTCATTCATGGCTATTTTCGACAAAAATGGGGGTTGTGTGGCCATTGATCATCGACCAGAGGCTCGTACACCTCACCCCACATATGTTTCCTTGCCATAGATCACATTCTTGGATTTCTGGTGGAGACCATTTCTTGGTCAAAAATCCGTACGTGTTAGCCTTTGGTATTTTTGAAAATGGTCATTCATGGCTATTTTCGACAAAAATGGGGGTTGTGTGGCCATTGATCATCGACTAGAGGCTCATACACCTCACCCCACATATGTTTCCTTGCCATAGATCACATTCTTGGATTTCTGGTGGAGACCATTTCTTGGTCAAAAATCTGCAGGTGTTAGCCTTCGGTATTATTGAAAATGGTCGTTCATGGCTATTTTCGACAAAAATGGGGGTTGTGTGGCCATTGATCATCGACCAGACGCTCATACACCACACCCCACATATGTTTCCTTGCCATAGATCACATTCTTGGATTTCTGGTGGAGACCTTTTCTTGGTCCAAAATCCGTAGGTGTTAGCCTCTAGTATTATTGAAAATGGTCGCTCATGGCTATTTTCAAGGTCGCTCATGGCTATTTTCATAAAAAATGGGGGTTGTGTGGCCATTTATCATCGACTAGAGGCTCATACACCTCACCCCACATATGTTTCCTTGCCATAGATTACATTCTTGGATTTCTGGTGGAAACCATTTCTTGGTTAAAAACTCGTACGTGTTAGCCTTCGGTATTATTGAAAATGGTCATTCATGGCTATTTTCGGCAAAATGGGGGTTGTGTGGCCATTGATCGTCGACCAGAGGCTCATACACCTCACCCCACATATGTTTCCTTGTCGTAGATCACATTCTTGGATTTCTGGTGGAGACAATTTCTTGGTCAAAAATCCGTAGGTGTTAGCCTTCGATATTATTGAAAATGGTCATTCATGGCTATTTTCAGCAAAATGGGGGTTGTGTGGCCATTGATCGTCGACCAGAGGCTCATACACCTCACCCCACATATGTTTCCTTGTCGTAGATCACATTCTTGGATTTCTGGTGGAGACCATTTCTTGGTCAAAAATCCGTAGGTGTTAGCCTTCGATATTATTGAAAATGGTCGTTCATGGCTATTTTCGACAAAAATGGGAGTTGTGTGGCCAATGATCATCGACCAGAGGCTCATACACCTCACCCCACATATGTTTCCTTGCCATAGATCACATTCTTGGATTTCTGGTGGAGACCATTTCTTGGTCCAAAATCCGTAGGTGTTAGCCTTCGGTATTATTGAAAATGGTCGTTCATGGCTATTTTCGACCAAAATGGTGGTTGTGTGGCAATTGATCATCGACCAGACGCTCATACACCTCACCTCACATATGTTTCCTTGCCATAGATCACATTCTTGGATTTCTAGTGGAGACCATTTCTTGGTCTAAAATCCGTAGGTGTTAGCCTCTAGTATTATTGAAAATGGTCGCTCATGGCTATTTTCAAGGTCGCTCATGGCTATTTTCATAAAAAATGGGGGTTGTGTGGCCATTTATCATCGACTAGAGGCTCATAAACCTCACCCCACATATGTTTCCTTGCCATAGATCACATTCTTGGATTTCTGGTGGAGACCATTTCTTGGTCAAAAATCCGTAGGTGTTAGCCTTCGGTATTATTGTAAATGATCGTTCATGGCTATTTTCGACAAAAATGGGGGTTGTGTGGCCATTGATCATCGACCAGAGGCTTGTCCACCTCACCCCCCATATGTTTCCTTGCAATAGATCACATTCTAGGATTTTTGGTGGAGACCATTTCTTGGTCTAAAATCCGTAGGTGTTAGCCTCTAGTATTATTGAAAATGGTCGCTCATGGCTATTTTCAAGGTCGCTCATGGCTATTTTCATAAAAAATGGGGGTTGTGTGGCCATTAATCATCGACTAGAGGGTCATAGACCTCACCCCACATATGTTTCCTTGCCATAGATTACATTCTTGGATTTCTGGTGGAAACCATTTCTTGGTTAAAAACTCGTACGTGTTAGCCTTCGGTATTATTGAAAATGGTCATTCATGGCTATTTTCGGCAAAATGGGGGTTGTGTGGCCATTGATCGTCGACCAGAGGCTCATACACCTCACCCCACATATGTTTCCTTGTCGTAGATCACATTCTTGGATTTCTGGTGGAGACCATTTCTTGGTCAAAAATCCGTAGGTGTTAGCCTTCGGTATTATTGAAAATGGTCGTTCATGGCTATTTTCGACAAAATGGGGGTTGTGTGGCAATTGATCATCGACAAGAGGCTCATACACCTCACCCCACATATGTTTCCTTGCCATAGATCACATTCTTGGATTTCTGGTGGAGACCATTTCTTGGTCAAAAATCCGTACGTGTTAGCCTTCGGTATTTTTGAAAATGGTCATTCATGGCTATTTTCGACAAAAATGGGGGTTGTGTGGCCATTGATCATCGACGAGAGGCTCATACACCTCACCCCACATATGTTTCCTTGCCATAGATCACATTCTTGGATTTCTGGTGGAGACCATTTCTTGGTCAAAAATCCGTAGGTCTTTGCCTCTAGTATTATTGAAAATGGTCGCTCATGGCTATTTTCATAAAAAATGGAGGTTGTGTGGCCATTGATCATCGACCAAGCCATGAACGACCATTATCAAAAATACCAAAGGCTAACACGTACGGATTTTTGACCAAGAAATGGTCTCCACCAGAAATCCAAGAATGTGATCTATGGCAAGGAAACATATGTGGGGTGAGGTTTATGAACCTCTAGTCGATGAAAATGGCCACACAACCCCCATTTTTTATGAAAATAGCCATGAGCGACCTTGAAAATAGCCATGAGCGACCATTTTCAATAATACTAGAGGCTAACACCTACGGATTTTAGACCAAGAAATGGTCTCCACCAGAAATCCAAGAATGTGATCTATGGCAAGGAAACATATGTGGGGTGAGGTGTATGAGCGTCTGGTCGATGATCAATGGCCACACAACCCCCATTTTTGTCGAAAATAGCCATGAACGACCATTTTCAATAATACCGAAGGCTAACACCTACAGATTTTTGACCAAGAAATGGTCTCCACCAGAAATCCAAGAATGTGATCTATGGCAAGGAAACATATGTGGGGTGAGGTGTATGAGCCTCTGGTCGATGATCAATGGCCACACAACCCCCATTTTTGTCGAAAATAGCCATGAACGACCATTTTCAATAATATCGAAGGCTAACACCTACGGATTTTTGACCAAGAAATGGTCTCCACCAGAAATCCAAGAATGTGATCTACGACAAGGAAACATATGTGGGGTGAGGTGTATGAGCCTCTGGTCGACGATCAATGGCCACAGAACCCCCAATTTGCCGAAAATAGCCATGAGCGACCATTTTCAATAATATTAGAGGCTAAGACCTACGGATTTTTGACCAAGAAATGGTCTCCACCAGAAATCCAAGAATGTGATCTATGGCGAGGAAACATATGTGGGGTGAGGTGTATGAGCCTCTGGTCGATGATCAATGGCCACACAACCCCCATTTTTGTCGAAAATAGCCATGAACGACCATTTTCAATAATACCGAAGGCTAACACCTACGGATTTTTGACCAAGAAATGGTCTCCACCAGAAATCCAAGAATGTGATCTATGGCAAGGAAACATATGTGGGGTGAGGTGTACGAGCCTCTGGTCGATGATCAATGGCCACAGAACCCCCATTTTGCCGAAAATAGCCATGAACGACAATTTTCAATAATACCGAAGGCTAACACCTACGGATTTTTGACCAAGAAATGGTCTCCACCAGAAATCCAAGAATGTGATCTATGGCAAGGAAACATATGTGGGGTGAGGTGTACGAGCCTCTGGTCGAAGATCAATGGCCACAGAACCCCCATTTTGCCGAAAATAGCCATGAACGACCATTTTCAATAATACCGAAGGCTAACACGTACGAGTTTTTGACCAAGAAATGGTCTCCACCAGAAATCCAAGAATGTGATCTATGGCAAGGAAACATATGTGGGGTGAGGTGTATGAGCCTCTGGTCGATGATCAATGGCCACACAACCCCCATTTTTGTCGAAAATAGCCATGAACGACCATTTTCAATAATATCGAAGGCTAACACCTACGGTTTTTTGACCAAGAAATGGTCTCCACCAGAAATCCAAGAATGTGATCTACGACAAGGAAACATATGTGGGGTGAGGTGTATGAGCCTCTGGTCGACGATCAATGGCCACACAACCCCCATTTTGCCGAAAATAGCCATGAATGACCATTTTCAATAATACCGAAGGCTAACACGTACGCGTTTTTAACCAAGAAATTGTTTCCACCAGAAATCCAAGAATGTAATCTATGGCAAGGAAACATATGTGGGGTGAGGTTTATGAGCCTCTAGTCGATGATAAATGGCCACACAACCCCCATTTTTTATGAAACTAGCCATGAGCGACCTTGAAAATAGCCATGAGCGACCATTTTCAATAATACTAGAGGCTAACACCTACGGATTTTAGACCAAGAAATGGTCTCCACCAGAAATCCAAGAATGTGATCTATGGCAAGGAAACAAATGTGGGGTGAGGTGTATGAGCGTCTGGTCGATGATCAATGGCCACACAACCCCCATTTTTGTCGAAAATAGCCATGAACGACCATTTTCAATAATACCGAAGGCTAACACCTACGGATTTTTGACCAAGAAATGGTCTCCACCAGAAATCCAAGAATGTGATCTATGGCAAGGAAACATATGTGGGGTGAGGTGTATGAGCCTCTGGTCGATGATCAATGGCCACACAACCCCCATTTTGCCGAAAATAGCCATGAATGACCATTTTCAATAATACCGAAGGCTAACACGTACGAGTTTTTAACCAAGAAATGGTTTCCACCAGAAATCCAAGAATGTGATCTATGGCAAGGAAACATATGTGGGGTGAGGTGTACGAGCCTCTGGTCGATGATCAATGGCCACAGAACCCCCATTTTGCCGAAAATAGCCATGAACGACCATTTTCAATAATACCGAAGGCTAACACGTACGAGTTTTTGACCAAGAAATGGTCTCCACCAAAAATCCAAGAATGTGATCTATGGCAAGGAAACATATGTGGGGTGAGATTTATGAGCCCCTAGTCGATGATAAATGGCCACACAACCCCCATTTTTTTATGAAAATAGCCATGAGCGACCATTTTCAATAATATTAGAGGCTAAGACCTACGGATTTTTGACCAAGAAATGGTTTCCACCAGAAATCCAAGAATGTGATCTATGGCAAGGAAACATATGTGGGGTGAGGTGTATGAGCCTCTGGTCGATGATCAATGGCCACACAACCCCCATTTTTGTCGAAAATAGCCATGAATGACCATTTACAATAATACCGAAGGCTAACACCTACGGATTTTTGACCAAGAAATGGTCTCCACCAGAAATCCAAGAATGTGATCTATGGCAAGGAAACATATGTGGGGTGAGGTGTATGAGCCTCTGGTCGATGATCACTGGCCACACAACCCCCATTTTTGTCGAAAATAGCCATGAATGACCATTTTCAATAATATCGAAGGCTAACACCTACGGATTTTTGACCAAGAAATGGTCTCCACCAGAAATCCAAGAATGTGATCTACGACAAGGAAACATATATGGGGTGAGGTGTATGAGCCTCTGGTCGACGATCAATGGCCACACAACCCCCATTTTGCCGAAAATAGCCATGAATGACCATTTTCAATAATACCGAAGGCTAACACGTACGAGTTTTTAACCAAGAAATGGTTTCCACCAGAAATCCAAGAATGTAATCTATGGCAAGGAAACATATGTGGGGTGAGGTTTATGAGCCTCTAGTCGATGATAAATGGCCACACAACCCCCATTTTTTATGAAAATAGCCATGAGCGACCTTGAAAATAGCCATGAGCGACCATTTTCAATAATATTAGAGGCTAAGACCTACGGATTTTTGACCAAGAAATGGTCTCCACCAGAAATCCAAGAATGTGATCTATGGCAAGGAAACATATGTGGGGTGAGGTGTATGAGCCTCTGGTCGATGATCAATGGCCACACAACCCCCATTTTTGTCGAAAATAGCCATGAATGACCATTTACAATAATACCGAAGGCTAACACCTACGGATTTTTGACCAAGAAATGGTCTCCACCAGAAATCCAAGAATGTGATCTATGGCAAGGAAACATATGTGGGGTGAGGTGTATGAGCCTCTGGTCGATAATCAATGGCCACACAACCCCCATTTTTGTCGAAAATAGCCATGAACGACCATTTTCAATAATATCGAAGGCTAACACCTATGGATTTTTGACGAAGAAATGGTCTCCACCAGAAATCCAAGAATGTGATCCACGACAAGGAAACATATGTGGGGTGAGGTGTATGAGCCTCTGGTCGACGATCAATGGCCACACAACCCCCATTTTGCCGAAAATAGCCATGAATGACCATTTTCAATAATACCAAAGGCTAACACGTACGAGTTTTTAACCAAGAAATGGTTTCCACCAGAAATCCAAGAATGTAATCTATGGCAAGGAAACATATGTGGGGTGAGGTTTATGAGCCTCTAGTCGATGATAAATGGCCACACAACCCCCATTTTTTATGAAAATAGCCATGAGCGACCTTGAAAATAGCCATGAGCGACCATTTTCAATAATACTAGAGGCTAACACCTACGGATTTTAGACCAAGAAATGGTCTCCACCAGAAATCCAAGAATGTGATCTATGGCAAGGAAACATATGTGGGGTGAGGTGTATGAGCGTCTGGTCGATGATCAATGGCCACACAACCCCCATTTTTGTCGAAAATAGCCATGAACGACCATTTTCAATAATACCGAAGGCTAACACCTACGGAATTTTGACCAAGAAATGGCCTCCACCAGAAGTCCAAGAATGTGATCTATGGCAAGGAAACATATGTGGGGTGAGGTGTATGAGCCTCTGGTCGACGATCAATGGCCACACAACCCCCATTTTTTATGAAAATAGCCATGAGCGACCTTGAAAATAGCCATGAGCGACCATTTTCAATAATACTAGAGGCTAACACCTACGGATTTTAGACCAAGAAATGGTCTCCACCAGAAATCCAAGAATGTGATCTATGGCAAGGAAACATATGTGGGGTGAGGTGTATGAGCGTCTGGTCGATGATCAATGGCCACACAACCCCCATTTTTGTCGAAAATAGCCATGAACGACCATTTTCAATAATACCGAAGGCTAACACCTACGGATTTTTGACCAAGAAATGGTCTCCACCAGAAATCCAAGAATGTGATCTATGGCAAGGAAACATATGTGGGGTGAGGTGTATGAGCCTCTGGTCGATGATCAATGGCCACACAACCCCCATTTTTGTCGAAAATAGCCATGAACGACCATTTTCAATAATATCGAAGGCTAACACCTACGGATTTTTGACCAAGAAATGGTCTCCACCAGAAATCCAAGAATGTGATCTACGACAAGGAAACATATGTGGGGTGAGGTGTATGAGCCTCTGGTCGACGATCAATGGCCACACAACCCCCATTTTGCCGAAAATAGCCATGAATGACCATTTTCAATAATATCGAAGGCTAACACCTACGGATTTTTGACCAAGAAATGGTCTCCACCAGAAATCCAAGAATGTGATCTACGACAAGGAAACATATGTGGGGTGAGGTGTATGAGCCTCTGGTCGACGATCAATGGCCACACAACCCCCATTTTGCCGAAAATAGCCATGAATGACCATTTTCAATAATACCGAAGGCTAACACGTACGAGTTTTTAACCAAGAAATGGTTTCCACCAGAAATCCAAGAATGTAACCTATGGCAAGGAAACATATGTGGGGTGAGGTTTATGAGCCTCTAGTCGATGATAAATGGCCACACAACCCCCATTTTTTATGAAAATAGCCATGAGCGACCATGAAAATAGCCATGAGCGACCATTTTCAATAATACTAGAGGCTAACACCTACGGATTTTAGACCAATAAATGGTCTCCACCAGAAATCCAAGAATGTGATCTATGGCAAGGAAACATATGTGGGTGAGGTGTATGAGCGTCTGGTCGATGATCAATGGCCACACAACCCCCATTTTTGTCGAAAATAGCCATGAACGACCATTTTCAATAATACCGAAGGCTAACACCTACGGATTTTTGACCAAGAAATGGTCTCCACCAGAAATCCAAGAATGTGATCTATGGCAAGGAAACATATGTGGGGTGAGGTGTATGAGCCTCTGGTCGATGATCAATGGCCACACAACCTCCATTTTTGTCGAAAATAGCCATGAACGACCATTTTCAATAATATCGAAGGCTAACACCTACTGATTTTTGACCAAGAAATGGTCTCCACCAGAAATCCAAGAATGTGATCTACGACAAGGAAACATATGTGGGGTGAGGTGTATGAGCCTCTGGTCGACGATCAATGGCCACACAACCCCCATTTTGCCGAAAATAGCCATGAATGACCATTTTCAATAATACCGAAGGCTAACACGTACGAGTTTTTAACCAAGAAATGGTTTCCACCAGAAATCCAAGAATGTAATCTATGGCAATGAAACATATGTGGGGTGAGGTTTATGAGCCTCTAGTCGATGATAAATGGCCACACAACCCCCATTTTTTATGAAAATAGCCATGAGCGACCTTGAAAATAGCCATGAGCGACCATTTTCAATAATACTAGAGGCTAACACCTACGGATTTTAGACCAAGAAATGGTCTCCACCAGAAATCCAAGAATGTGAATCTATGGCAAGGAAACATATGTGGGGTGAGGTGTATGAGCGTCTGGTCGATGATCAATGGCCACACAACCCCCATTTTTGTCGAAAATAGCCATGAACGACCATTTTCAATAATACCGAAGGCTAACACCTACGGATTTTTTACCAAGAAATGGTCTCCACCAGAAATCCAAGAATGTGATCTATGGCAAGGAAACATATGTGGGGTGAGGTGTATGAGCCTCTAGTCGATGATCAATGGCCACACAACCCCCATTTTTGTCGAAAATAGCCATGAATGACCATTTTCAAAAATACCAAAGGCTAACACGTACGAATTTTTAACCAAGAAATGGTCTCCACCAGAAATCCAAGAATGTGATCTATGACAAGGAAACATATGTGGGGTGAGGTGTACGAGCCTCCGGTCGATGATCAATGGCCACACAACCCCCATTTTGCCGAAAATAGCCATGAATGACCATTTTCAATAATACCGAAGGCTAACACGTACGAGTTTTTAACCAAGAAATGGTCTCCACCAGAAATCCAAGAATGTGATCTATGGCAAGGAAACATATGTGGGGTGAGGTGTATGAGCGTCTGGTCGATGATCAATGGCCACACAACCCCCATTTTTGTCGAAAATAGCCATGAACGACCATTTTCAATAATACCGAAGGCTAACACCTACGGATTTTTGACCAAGAAATGGTCTCCACCAGAAATCCAAGAATGTGATCTATGGCAAGGAAACATATGTGGGGTGAGGTGTATGAGCCTCTGGTCGACGATCAATGGCCACACAACCCTAATTTTTGTCGAAAATAGCCATGAACGACCATTTTCAATGACATTGAGGGCTAACACCTACGGATTTTTGACCAAGAAATGGTCTCCACCATAAATCCAAGAATGTGATCTATGGCAAAAAAACATATGTGTAGTGAGGTGTATGAGCCTCTGGTCGATGATCAATGGCCACACAACCCCCATTTTTGTCGAAAATAGCCATGAATGACCATTTACAATAATACCGAAGGCTAACACCTACGGATTTTTGACCAAGAAATGGTCTCCACCAGAAATCCAAGAATATGATGCTATGGCAAGGAAACATATGTGGGGTGAGGTGTATGAGCCTCTGGTCGACGATCAATGGCCACACAACCCCCATTTTGCCGAAAATAGCCATGAATGACCATTTTCAATAATACCGAAGGCTAACACGTACGAGTTTTTAACCAAGAAATGGTCTCCACCAGAAATCCAAGAATGTAATCTATGGCAAGGAAACATATGTGGGGTGTGGTTTATGAGCCTCTAGTCGATGATAAATGGCCACACAAGCTCCATTTTTTATGAAAATAGCCATGAGCGACCATGAAAATAGCCATGAGCGACCATGAAAATAGCCATGAGCGACCATTTTCAATAATACTAGAGGCTAACACCTACGGATTTTAGACCAAGAAATGGTCTCCACCAGAAATCCAAGAATGTGATCTATGGCAAGGAAACATATGTGGGGTGAGGTGTAGGAGCGTCTGGTCGATGATCAATGGCCCCACAACCCCCATTTTTGTCGAAAATAGCCATGAATGACCATTTTCAATAATACTGAAGGCTAACACCTACGGATTTTTGACCAAGAAATGGTCTCCACCAGAAATCCAAGAATGCGATCTATGGCAAGGAAACATATGTGGGGTGAGGTGTATGAGCCTCTAGTCGATGATCAATGGCCACACAACCCCCATTTTTGTCGAAAATAGCCATGAATGATCATTTTCAAAAATACCAAAGGCTAACACGTACGGATTTTTGACCAAGAAATGGTCTCCACCAGAAATCCAATAATGTGATCTATGGCAAGGAAACATATGTGGGGTGTGGTGTACGAGCCTCTGGTCGATGATCAATGGCCACACAACCCCCATTTTGCCAAAAATAGCCATGAATGACCATTTTCAATAATACCGAAGGCTAACACGTACGAGTTTTTAACCAAGAAATGGTTTCCACCAGAAATCCAAGAATGTAATCTATGGCAAGGAAACATATGTGGGGTGAGGTTTATGAGCCTCTAGTCGATGATAAATGGCCACACAACCCCCATTTTTTATGAAAATAGCCATGAGCGACCTTGAAAATAGCCATGAGCGACCATTTTCAATAATACTAGAGGCTAACACCTACGGATTTTAGACCAAGAAATGGTCTCCACCAGAAATCCAAGAATGTGATCTATGGCAAGGAAACATATGTGGGGTGAGGTGTATGAGCGTCTGGTCGATGATCAATGGCCACACAACCCCCATTTTTGTCGAAAATAGCCATGAACGACCATTTTCAATAATACCGAAGGCTAACACCTACGGATTTTTGACCAAGAAATGGTCTCCACCAGAAATCCAAGAATGTGATCTATGGCAAGGAAACATATGTGGGGTGAGGTGTATGAGCCTCTGGTCGACGATCAATGGCCACACAACCCCCATTTTTTATGAAAATAGCCATGAGCGACCTTGAAAATAGCCATGAGCGACCATTTTCAATAATACTAGAGGCTAACACCTACGGATTTTAGACCAAGAAATGGTCTCCACCAGAAATCCAAGAATGTGATCTATGGCAAGGAAACATATGTGGGGTGAGGTGTATGAGCGTCTGGTCGATGATCAATGGCCACACAACCCCCATTTTTGTCGAAAATAGCCATGAACGACCATTTTCAATAATACCGAAGGCTAACACCTACGGATTTTTGACCAAGAAATGGTCTCCACCAGAAATCCAAGAATGTGATCTATGGCAAGGAAACATATGTGGGGTGAGGTGTATGAGCCTCTGGTCGATGATCAATGGCCACACAACCCCCATTTTTGTCGAAAATAGCCATGAACGACCATTTTCAATAATATCGAAGGCTAACACCTACGGATTTTTGACCAAGAAATGGTCTCCACCAGAAATCCAAGAATGTGATCTACGACAACGAAACATATGTGGGGTGAGGTGTATGAGCCTCTGGTCGACGATCAATGGCCACACAACCCCCATTTTGCCGAAAATAGCCATGAACGACCATTTTCAATAATACCGAAGGCTAACACCTACGGATTTTTAACCAAGAAATGGTCTCCACCAGAAATCCAAGAATGTGATCTATGGCAAGGAAACATATGTGGGGTGAGGTGTATGAGCGTCTGGTCGATGATCAATGGCCACACAACCCCCATTTTTGTCGAAAATAGCCATGAACGACCATTTTCAATAATACCGAAGGCTAACACCTACGAATTTTTTACCAAGAAATGGTCTCCACCAGAAATCCAAGAATGTGATCTATGGCAAGGAAACATATGTGGGGTGAGGTGTATGAGCGTCTGGTCGATGATCAATGGCCACACAACCCCCATTTTTGTCGAAAATAGCCATGAACGACCATTTTCAATAATACCGAAGGCTAACACCTACGAATTTTTTACCAAGAAATGGTCTCCACCAGAAATCCAAGAATGTGATCTATGGCAAGGAAACATATGTGGGGTGAGGTGTATGAGCCTCTGGTCGATGATCAATGGCCACACAACCTCCATTTTTGTCGAAAATAGCCATGAACGACCATTTTCAATAATATCGAAGGCTAACACCTACGGATTTTTGACCAAGAAATGGTCTCCACCAGAAATCCAAGAATGTGATCTATGGCAAGGAAACATATGTGGGGTGAGGTGTATGAGCCTCTGGTCGATGATCAATGGCCACACAACCCCCATTTTTGTCGAAAATAGCCATGAATGACCATTTTCAAAAATACCAAAGGCTAACACGTACGGATTTTTGACCAAGAAATGGTCTCCACCAGAAATCCAAGAATGTGATCTATGGCAAGGAAACATATGTGGGGTGAGGTGTACAAGCCTCTGGTCGATGATCAATGGCCACACAACCCCCATTTTGCCGAAAATAGCCATGAATGACCATTTTCAATAATACCGAAGGCTAACACGTACGAGTTTTTAACCAAGAAATGGTTTCCACCAGAAATCCAAGAATGTAATCTATGGCAAGGAAACATATGTGGGGTGAGGTTTCTGAGCCTCTGGTCGATGATGAATGGCCACACAACCCCCATTTTGCCGAAAATAGCCATGAACGACCATTTTCAATAATACCGAAGGCTAACACGTACGAGTTTTTAACCAAGAAATGGTCTCCACCAGAAATCCAAGAATGTGATCTATGGCAAGGAAACATATGTGGGGTGAGGTGTACGAGCCTCTAGTCGATGATCAATGGCCACACAACCACCATTTTGCCGAAAATAGCCATGAACGACCATTTTCAATAATACCAAAGGCTAACACGTACGAGTTTTTAACCAAGAAATGGTCTCCACCAGAAATCTAAGAATGTGATCTATGGCAAGGAAACATATGTGGGGTGAGGTGTATGAGCATCTGGTCGATGATCAATGGCCACACAACCCCCATTTTTTTCGAAAATAGCCATGAATGACCATTTACAATAATACCGAAGGCTAACACCTACGGATTTTTGACCAAGAAATGGTCTCCACCAGAAATCCAAGAATGTTTCCTTGCCATAGATCACATTCTTGGATTTCTGGTGGAGACCATTTCTTGGTCAAAAATCCGTACGTGTTAGCCTTTGGTATTTTTGAAAATGGTCATTCATGGCTATTTTCGACAAAAATGGGGGTTGTGTGGCCATTGATCGTCGACCAGAGGCTCATACACCTCACCCCACATATGTTTCCTTGTCGTAGATCACATTCTTGGATTTCTGGTGGAGACCATTTCTTGGTCAAAAATCCGTAGGTGTTAGCCTTCGATATTATTGAAAATGGTCGTTCATGGCTATTTTCGACAAAAATGGGGGTTGTGTGGCCATTGATCATCGACCAGATGCTCATACACCTCACCCCACATATGTTTCCTTGCCATAGATCACATTCTTGGATTTATGGTGGAGACCATTTCTTGGTCAAAAATTCGTAGGTGTTAGCCTTCAGTGTCATTGAAAATGGTCGTTCATGGCTATTTTCGACAAAAATTAGGGTTGTGTGGCCATTGATCGTCGACCAGAGGCTCATACACCTCACCCCACATATGTTTCCTTGCCATAGATCACATTCTTGGATTTCTGGTGGAGACCATTTCTTGGTCAAAAATCCGTAGGTGTTAGCCTTCGGTATTATTGAAAATGGTCATTCATGGCTATTTTCGGCAAAATGGGGGTTGTGTGGCCATTTATCATCGACTAGAGGCTCATAAATCTCACCCCACATATGTTTCCTTGCCATAGATCACATTCTTGGATTTTTGGTGGAGACCATTTCTTGGTCAAAAACTCGTACGTGTTAGCCTTCGGTATTATTGAAAATGGTCGTTCATGGCTATTTTCGGCAAAATGGGGGTTGTGTGGCCATTGATCGTCGACCAGAGGCTCATACACCTCACCCCACATATGTTTCCTTGTCGTAGATCACATTCTTGGATTTCTAGGTGGAGACCATTTCTTGGCCTAAAATCCGTAGGTGTTAGCCTCTAGTATTATTGAAAATGGTCGCTCATGGCTATTTTCAAGGTCGCTCATGGCTATTTTCATAAAAAATGGGGGTTGTGTGGCCATTTATCATCGACTAGAGGCTCATAAACCTCACCCCACATATGTTTCCTTGCCATAGATCACATTCTTGGATTTCTGGTGGAGACCATTTCTTGGTTAAATACTCGTACGTGTTAGCCTTCGGTATTATTGAAAATGGTCGTTCATGGCTATTTTCGGCAAAATGGAGGTTGTGTGGCCATTGATCATCGACCAGAGGCTCGTACACCTCACCCCACATATGTTTCCTTGCCATAGATCACATTCTTGGATTTCTGGTGGAGACCATTTCTTGGTCAAAAATCCGTAGGTGTTAGCCTTCAGTGTCATTGAAAATGGTCGTTCATGGCTATTTTCGACAAAAATGGGGGTTGTGTGGCCATTGATGATCGACCAGAGGCTCGTACACCTCACCCCACATATGTTTCCTTGCCATAGATCACATTCTTGGATTTCTGGTTGATACCATTTCTTGGTCAAAAATCCGTAGGTGTTAGCCTTCGGTATTATTGTAAATGGTCATTCATGGCTATTTTCGACAAAAATGGGGGTTGTGTGGCCATTGATCATCGACCAGAGGCTCATACACCTCACTACACATATGTTTCCTTGCCATAGATCACATTCTTGGATTTATGGTGGAGACCATTTCTTGGTCAAAAATCCGTAGGTGTTAGCCTTCAGTGTCATTGAAAATGGTCGTTCATGGCTATTTTCGACAAAAATTAGGGTTGTGTGGCCATTGATCGTCGACCAGAGGCTCATACACCTCACCCCACATATGTTTCCTTGCCATAGATCACATTCTTGGATTTCTGGTGGAGACCATTTCTTGGTCAAAAATCCGTAGGTGTTAGCCTTCGGTATTATTGAAAATGGTCATTCATGGCTATTTTCGGCAAAATGGGGGTTGTGTGGCCATTTATCATCGACTAGAGGCTCATAAATCTCACCCCACATATGTTTCCTTGCCATAGATCACATTCTTGGATTTTTGGTGGAGACCATTTCTTGGTCAAAAACTCGTACGTGTTAGCCTTCGGTATTATTGAAAATGGTCGTTCATGGCTATTTTCGGCAAAATGGGGGTTGTGTGGCCATTGATCGTCGACCAGAGGCTCATACACCTCACCCCACATATGTTTCCTTGTCGTAGATCACATTCTTGGATTTCTGGTGGAGACCATTTCTTGGCCTAAAATCCGTAGGTGTTAGCCTCTAGTATTATTGAAAATGGTCGCTCATGGCTATTTTCAAGGTCGCTCATGGCTATTTTCATAAAAAATGGGGGTTGTGTGGCCATTTATCATCGACTAGAGGCTCATAAACCTCACCCCACATATGTTTCCTTGCCATAGATCACATTCTTGGATTTCTGGTGGAGACCATTTCTTGGTTAAATACTCGTACGTGTTAGCCTTCGGTATTATTGAAAATGGTCGTTCATGGCTATTTTCGGCAAAATGGGGGTTGTGTGGCCATTGATCATCGACCAGAGGCTCGTACACCTCACCCCACATATGTTTCCTTGCCATAGATCACATTCTTGGATTTCTGGTGGAGACCATTTCTTGGTCAAAAATCCGTAGGTGTTAGCCTTCAGTGTCATTGAAAATGGTCGTTCATGGCTATTTTCGACAAAAATGGGGGTTGTGTGGCCATTGATGATCGACCAGAGGCTCGTACACCTCACCCCACATATGTTTCCTTGCCATAGATCACATTCTTGGATTTCTGGTTGATACCATTTCTTGGTCAAAAATCCGTAGGTGTTAGCCTTCGGTATTATTGTAAATGGTCATTCATGGCTATTTTCGACAAAAATGGGGGTTGTGTGGCCATTGATCTTCGACCAGAGGCTCATACACCTCACTACACATATGTTTCCTTGCCATAGATCACATTCTTGGATTTATGGTGGGGACCATTTCTTGGTCAAAAATCCGTAGGTGTTAGCCTTCAGTGTCATTGAAAATGGTCGTTCATGGCTATTTTCGACAAAAATTAGGGTTGTGTGGCCATTGATCGTCGACCAGAGGCTCATACACCTCACCCCACATATGTTTCCTTGCCATAGATCACATTCTTGGATTTCTGGTGGAGACCATTTCTTGGGCAAAAAATCCGTAGGTGTTAGCCTTTGGTATTTTTGAAAATGGTCATTCATGGCTATTTTCGACAAAAATGGGGGTTGTGTGGCCATTGATCTTCGACCGGAGGCTCATAAACCTCACCCCACATATGTTTCCTTGCCATAGATTACATTCTTGGATTTATGGTGGAGACCATTTCTTGGTCAAAAATCCGTAGGTGTTAGCCTTCAGTGTCATTGAAAATGGTCGTTCATGGCTATTTTTGACAAAAATTAGGGTTGTGTGGCCATTGATCGTCGACCAGAGGCTCATACACCTCACCCCACATATGTTTCCTTGCCATAGATTACATTCTTGGATTTCTGGTGGAAACCATTTCTTGGTTAAAAACTCGTACGTGTTAGCCTTCGGTATTATTGAAAATGGTCGTTCATGGCTATTTTCGACAAAAATTAGGGTTGTGTGGCCATTGATCGTCGACCAGAGGCTCATACACCTCACCCCACATATGTTTCCTTGCCATAGATCACATTCTTGGATTTCTGGTGGAGACCATTTCTTGGTCAAAAATCCGTAGGTGTTAGCCTTCGATATTATTGAAAATGGTCGTTCATGGCTATTTTCGACAAAAATGGGGGTTGTGTGGCCATTGATCATCGACCAGAGGCTCATACACCTCACCCCACATATGTTTCCTTGCCATAGATCACATTCTTGGATTTCTGGTGGAGACCATTTCTTGGTCAAAAATCCGTAGGTGTTAGCCATTGGTATTATTGAAAATGGTCGTTCATGGCTATTTTCGACAAAAATGGGGGTTGTGTGGCCATTCATCATCGACCAGAGGCTCATAAACCTCACCCCACATATGTTTCCTTGCCATAGATCACATTCTTGGATTTCTAGTGGAGACCATTTCTTGGTTAAAAACTCGTACGTGTTAGCCTTCGGTATTATTGAAAATGGTCATTCATGGCTATTTTCGGCAAAATGGGGGTTGTGTGGCCATTGATCATCGACCAGAGGCTCGTACACCTCACCCCACATATGTTTCCTTGCCATAGATCACATTCTTGGATTTCTGGTGGAGACCATTTCTTGGTCAAAAATCCGTACGTGTTAGCCTTTGGTATTTTTGAAAATGGTCATTCATGGCTATTTTCGACAAAAATGGGGGTTGTGTGGCCATTCATCATCGACTAGAGGCTCATACACCTCACCCCACATATGTTTCCTTGCCATAGATCACATTCTTGGATTCCTGGTGGAGACCATTTCTTGGTCAAAAATCCGTAGGTGTTAGCCTTCGGTATTATTGAAAATGGTCGTTCATGGCTATTTTCGACAAAAATGGGGGTTGTGTGGCCATTGATCATCGACCAGACGCTCATACACCTCACCCCACATATGTTTCCTGCCATAGATCACATTCTTGGATTTCTGGTGGAGACCATTTCTTGGTCTAAAATCCGTAGGTGTTAGCCTCTAGTATTATTGAAAATGGTCGCTCATGGCTATTTTCAAGGTCGCTCATGGCTATTTTCATAAAAAATGGGGGTTGTGTGGCCATTTATCATCGACTAGAGGCTCATAAACCTCACCCCACATATGTTTCATTGCCATAGATTACATTCTTGGATTTCTAGTGGAAACCATTTCTTGGTTAAAAACTCGTACGTGTTAGCCTTCGGTATTATTGAAAATGGTCATTCATGGCTATTTTCGGCAAAATGGGGGTTGTGTGGCCATTGATCGTCGACCAGAGGCTCATACACCTCACCCCACATATGTTTCCTTGTCGTAGATCACATTCTTGGATTTCTGGTGGAGACCATTTCTTGGTCAAAAATCCGTAGGGTTAGCCTTCGATATTATTGAAAATGGTCATTCATGGCTATTTTCGGCAAAATGGGGGTTGTGTGGCCATTGATCGTCGACCAGAGGCTCATACACCTCACCCCACATATGTTTCCTTGTCGTAGATCACATTCTTGGATTTCTGGTGGAGACCATTTCTTGGTCAAAAATCCGTAGGTGTTAGCCTTCGATATTATTGAAAATGGTCGTTCATGGCTATTTTCGACAAAAATGGAGGTTGTGTGGCCATTTATCATCGACCAGAGGCTCATACACCTCACCCCACATATGTTTCCTTGCCATAGATCACATTCTTGGATTTCTGGTGGAGACCATTTCTTGGTCAAAAATCCGTAGGTGTTAGCCTTCGGTATTATTGAAAATGGTCGTTCATGGCTATTTTCGACAAAAATGGGGGTTGTGTGGCCATTGATCATCGACCAGACGCTCATACACCTCACCCCACATATGTTTCCTTGCCATAGATCACATTCTTGGATTTCTGGTGGTGACCATTTCTTGGTCTAAAATCCGTAGGTGTTAGCCTCTAGTATTATTGAAAATGGTCGCTCATGGCTATTTTCAAGGTCGCTCATGGCTATTTTCATAAAAAATGGGGGTTGTGTGGCCATTTATCATCGACTAGAGGCTCATAAACCTCACCCCACATATGTTTCCTTGCCATAGATTACATTCTTGGATTTCTGGTGGAAACCATTTCTTGGTTAAAAACTCGTACGTGTTAGCCTTCGGTATTATTGAAAATGGTCATTCATGGCTATTTTCGGCAAAATGGGGGTTGTGTGGCCATTGATCGTCGACCAGAGGCTCATACACCTCACCCCACATATGTTTCCTTGTCGTAGATCACATTCTTGGATTTCTGGTGGAGACCATTTCTTGGTCAAAAATCCGTAGGTGTTAGCCTTCGATATTATTGAAAATGGTCATTCATGGCTATTTTCGGCAAAATGGGGGTTGTGTGGCCATTGATCGTCGACCAGAGGCTCATACACCTCACCCCACATATGTTTCCTTGTCGTAGATCACATTCTTGGATTTCTGGTGGAGACCATTTCTTGGTCAAAAATCCGTAGGTGTTAGCCTTCGATATTATTGAAAATGGTCGTTCATGGCTACTTTCGACAAAAATGGGGGTTGTGTGGCCATTGATCATCGACCAGAGGCTCATACACCTCACCCCACATATGTTTCCTTGCCATAGATCACATTCTTGGATTTCTGGTGGAGACCATTTCTTGGTCAAAAATCCGTAGGTGTTAGCCTTCGGTATTATTGAAAATGGTCGTTCATTGCTATTTTCGACAAAAATGGGGGTTGTGTGGCCATTGATCATCGACCAGACGCTCATACACCTCACCCCACATATGTTTCCTTGCCATAGATCACATTCTTGGATTTTCTGGTGGAGACCATTTCTTGGTCTAAAATCCGTAGGTGTTAGCCTCTAGTATTATTGAAAATGGTCGCTCATGGCTATTTTCAAGGTCGCTCATGGCTATTTTCATAAAAAATGGGGGTTGTGTGGCCATTGATCGTCGACCAGAGGCTCATACACCTCACCCCACATATGTTTCCTTGCCATAGATCACATTCTTGGATTTCTGGTGGAGACCATTTCTTGGTCAAAAATCCGTAGGTGTTAGCCTTCAGTATTATTGAAAATGGTCGTTCATGGCTATTTTCGACAAAAATGGGGGTTGTGTGGCCATTGATCATCGACCAGACGCTCATACACCTCACCCCACATATGTTTCCTTGCCATAGATCACATTCTTGGATTTCTGGTGGAGACCATTTCTTATTCTAAAATCCGTAGGTGTTAGCCTCTAGTATTATTGAAAATGGTCGCTCATGGCTATTTTCAAGGTCGCGCATGGCTATTTTCATAAAAAATGGGGGTTGTGTGGCCATTTATCATCGACTAGAGGCTCATAAACCTCACCCCACATATGTTTCCTTGCCATAGATTACATTCTTGGATTTCTGGTGGAAACCATTTCTTGGTTAAAAACTCGTTCGTGTTAGCCTTCGGTATTATTGAAAATGGTCATTCATGGCTATTTTTGGCAAAATGGGGGTTGTGTGGCCATTGATCATCGACCAGAGGCTCGTACACCTCACCCCACATATGTTTCCTTGCCATAGATCACATTCTTGGATTTCTAGTGGAGACCATTTCTTGGTCAAAAATCCGTACGTGTTAGCCTTTGGTATTTTTGAAAATGATCATTCATGGCTATTTTCGACAAAAATGGGGGTTGTGTGGCCATTGATCATCGACTAGAGGCTCATACACCTCACCCCACATATGTTTCCTTGCCATAGATCACATTCTTGGGTTTCTGGTGGAGACCATTTCTTGGTCAAAAATCCGTAGGTGTTAGCCTTCGGTATTATTGAAAATGGTCATTCATGGCTATTTTCGACAAAAATGGGGGTTGTGTGGCCATTGATCATCGACCAGACGCTCATACACCTCACCCCACATATGTTTCCTTGCCATAGATCACATTCTTGGATTTCTGGTGGAGACCATTTCTTGGTCTAAAATCCGTAGGTGTTAGCCTCTAGTATTATTGAAAATGGTCGCTCATGGCTATTTTCATAAAAAATGGAGCTTGTGTGGCCATTTATCATCGACTAGAGGCTCATAAACCTCACCCCACATATGTTTCCTTGCCATAGATTACATTCTTGGATTTCTGGTGGAGACCATTTCTTGGTTAAAAACTCGTACATGTTAGCCTTCGGTATTATTGAAAATGGTCATTCATGGCTATTTTCGGCAAAATGGGGGTTGTGTGGCCATTGATCGTCGACCAGAGGCTCATACACCTCACCCCACATATGTTTCCTTGCCATAGATCATATTCTTGGATTTCTGGTGGAGACCATTTCTTGGTCAAAAATCCGTAGGTGTTAGCCTTCGGTATTATTGTAAATGGTCATTCATGGCTATTTTCGACAAAAATGGGGGTTGTGTGGCCATTGATCATCGACCAGAGGCTCATACACCTCACTACACATATGTTTCCTTGCCATAGATCACATTCTTGGATTTATGGTGGAGACCATTTCTTGGTCAAAAATCCGTAGGTGTTAGCCTTCAATGTCATTGAAAATGGTCGTTCATGGCTATTTTCGACAAAAATTAGGGTTGTGTGGCCATTGATCGTCGACCAGAGGCTCATACACCTCACCCCACATATGTTTCCTTGCCATAGATCACATTCTTGGATTTCTGGTGGAGACCATTTCTTGGTCAAAAATCCGTAGGTGTTAGCCTTCGGTATTATTGAAAATGGTCGTTCATGGCTATTTTCGACAAAAATGGGGGTTGTGTGGCCATTGATCATCGACCAGATGCTCATACACCTCACCCCACATATGTTTCCTTGCCATAGATCACATTCTTGGATTTCTGGTGGAGACCATTTCTTGGTTAAAAACTCGTACGTGTTAGCCTTCGGTATTATTGAAAAGGGTCATTCATGGCTATTTTCGGCAAAATGGGGGTTGTGTGGCCATTGATCATCGACCAGAGGCTCGTACACCTCACCCCACATATGTTTCCTTGCCATAGATCACATTCTTGGATTTCTGGTGGAGACCATTTCTTGGTTAAAAATCCGTACGTGTTAGCCTTTGGTATTTTTGAAAATGGTCATTCATGGCTATTTTCGACAAAAATGGGGGTTGTGTGGCCATTGATCATCGACTAGAGGCTCATACACCTCACCCCACATATGTTTCCTTGCCATAGATCACATTCTTGGATTTCTGGTGGAGACCATTTCTTGGTAAAAAATCCGTAGGTGTTAGCCTTTGGTATTATTGAAAATGGTCGTTCATGGCTATTTTCGACAAAAATGGGGGTTGTGTGGCCATTGATCATCGACCAGACGCTCATACACCTCACCCCACATATGTTTCCTTGCCATAGATCACATTCTTGGATTTCTGGTGGAGACCATTTCTTGGTCTAAAATCCGTAGGTGTTAGCCTCTAGTATTATTGAAAATGGTCGCTCATGGCTATTTTAAAGGTCGCTCATGGCTATTTTCATAAAAAATGGGGGTTGTGTGGCCATTTATCATCGACTAGAGGCTCATAAACCTCACCCCACATATGTTTCATTGCCATAGATTACATTCTTGGATTTCTGGTGGAAACCATTTCTTGGTTAAAAACTCGTACGTGTTAGCCTTCGGTATTATTGAAAATGGTCATTCATGGCTATTTTCGGCAAAATGGGGGTTGTGTGGCCATTGATCGTCGACCAGAGGCTCATACACCTCACCCCACATATGTTTCCTTGTCGTAGATCACATTCTTGGATTTCTGGTGGAGACCATTTCTTGGTCAAAAATCCGTAGGTGTTAGCCTTCGATATTATTGAAAATGGTCATTCATGGCTATTTTCGGCAAAATGGGGGTTGTGTGGCCATTGATCGTCGACCAGAGGCTCATACACCTCACCCCACATATGTTTCCTTGTCGTAGATCACATTCTTGGATTTCTGGTGGAGACCATTTCTTGGTCAAAAATCAGTAGGTGTTAGCCTTCGATATTATTGAAAATGGTCGTTCATGGCTATTTTCGACAAAAATGGAGGTTGTGTGGCCATTGATCATCGACTAGAGGCTCATACACCTCACCCCACATATGTTTCCTTGCCATAGATCACATTCTTGGATTTCTGGTGGAGACCATTTCTTGGTCAAAAATCCGTAGGTGTTAGCCTTCGGTATTATTGAAAATGGTCGTTCATGGCTATTTTCGACAAAAATGGGGGTTGTGTGGCCATTGATCATCGACCAGACGCTCATACACCTCACCCCACATATGTTTCCTTGCCATAGATCACATTCTTGGATTTCTGGTGGAGACTATTTCTTGGTCTAAAATCCATAGGTGTTAGCCTCTAGTATTATTGAAAATGGTCGCTCATGGCTATTTTCAAGGTCGCTCATGGCTATTTTCATAAAAAATGGGGGTTGTGTGGCCATTTATCATCGACTAGAGGCTCATAAACCTCACCCCACATATGTTTCCTTGCCATAGATTACATTCTTGGATTTCTGGTGGAAACCATTTCTTGGTTAAAAACTCGTACGTGTTAGCCTTCGGTATTATTGAAAATGGTCATTCATGGCTATTTTCGGCAAAATGGGGGTTGTGTGGCCATTGATCGTCGACCAGAGGCTCATACACCTCACCCCACATATGTTTCCTTGTCGTAGATCACATTCTTGGATTTCTAGTGGAGACCATTTCTTGGTCAAAAATCCGTAGGTGTTAGCCTTCGATATTATTGAAAATGGTCATTCATGGCTATTTTCGGCAAAATGGGGGTTGTGTGGCCATTGATCGTCGACCAGAGGCTCATACACCTCACCCCACATATGTTTCCTTATCGTAGATCACATTCTTGGATTTCTGGTGGAGACCATTTCTTGGTCAAAAATCCGTAGGTGTTAGCCTTCGATATTATTGAAAATGGTCGTTCATGGCTATTTTCGACAAAAATGGGGGTTGTGTGGCCATTGATCATCGACCAGAGGCTCATACACCTCACCCCACATATGTTTCCTTGCCATAGATCACATTCTTGGATTTCTGGTGGAGACCATTTCTTGGTCAAAAATCCGTAGGTGTTAGCCTTCGGTATTATTGAAAATGGTCGTTCATGGCTATTTTCGACAAAAATGGGGGTTGTGTGGCCATTGATCATCGACCAGACGCTCATACACCTCACCCCACATATGTTTCCTTGCCATAGATCACATTCTTGGA
>JAOPSE010003030.1:0-63969 GCA_029449295.1 Zea luxurians | reverse complement strand
GGCTATTTAGACCCCAATGAGTTACCTTATAGTCATTAGCAAATGTAAAGGGCATGAATGTAATTTCACGTGGGCTACGTCCCATGCCTATAAATAGATGAACAGTACCCCCGTACTGTTCACGCTGACTTGGCATTTACTTTTGCATCACGCTCGTACCTTTGCTGCCTATCAAGTCGAAGGTACCAAATGTAATTCAATATTGTTTTTATTTTCTCATGATAATATAATGGAGATGAATTTATAATGCTATATGATTGTTTATGTTATCTTTTGTATTTTACACGCTTCTTCTATTACCATCTTACCTTCGATATTCGAAGGTATGTCCTTCATGACCTTCGTCTGAAGATCATTATATCCTAAGGGAAATAATGTTTCAAAGGACGAAGGGCGTTAATATTTAACATTTTATGTTGCCTTGTTCTTGATTCATAGCATTTGAGAACAAGTCACCAACATTGGCTCCCACCTCCGGTGAATCCTTTTCGACCACCTTCGGCAAGCACTGACCTTTGTCATGCCACCGAAGAAAGCTTCAGCGACAGGGGCTGCCGCTCTGCAGCCACTGGACCCAAACCAGGAGACCCTTTCTCTTCGAGAGGCCCGATGCCAGAAGAGGAAGGCCACTAGTCCAACACTCTAGGAGGAGGAGTTGGACCAAGAAATCAGAAACAAGGAGATGCTTCATCAACAAGTACAAAGGAAGAAGGAGAAGATGGCTCGACTAGCCGATCTTCAAAGGCAGATTGATGAAGCCACTCAAGAAGTACGCCATCTTGCCCAAGACGAACAAGAGCGAAGGCCCTAACATAGGGAGCTTCACCAAGAAGGCTTCTTCAACGAGGATGGATGGTATGATGATTTTAATCATGATACCTTTACCTTTGACGATGCTTCTCCCTTGGCAGCAGAACTGCTGTGACAGAACCTCCCAAGTTATTAGGCCCACCTACAGTTGTCCTTGTCCAACGGACCTTAGACAACCCTGTAGATGCCCCTGAATTACTTGAAAAGTTCGGTATCTACTTTCTTACCTTTCCCAAGAGCATTTCACCCGTCACACAGACATTACAGACCATCGGAGATACAGAAATGCGGAAGCAGTTACATAAACTTACATTTATTGAAAGTAAGATCAAGTTAGTTATTACAGACCAGAATATAAACACGAGTGCAGAGTACTTAATATTACAATACCAAGGGAGGTTAAAAACTCCTGATAAGTTCTTACATAAAAGTTTTATGGAGGACTAGGTCCTCCCGCATCTTCATTCTTGCTTTTCTTCATTTGACACCACCTTGGTACAAAAGCAACAAAAATTTGATGCTTCCTCACCTAAAAACAATAGGGAATAAAACCCTGAGTATGGAATTACTCAGCAAGTCTTACCCGACTAAAGAAAAGACTCTCAAGGGTATGTTGGTTATAAGGGAGTCAAGGTAAGGTATCTCAAAGATCAAAGACTCTGTTTTGCAGAAATGCTTACTAAAGTGGATCCTTAAAAATCCAGTTTTATTTTCAGGTTAGTTAAAATTACCTGCATCTAGAGTTCTTTCTACCCTAGTTCAATCACTTCACCTGCACTAGCCAATTTTATTAACAAGTCCTTTATCTTTACTAGAATTCTATGTATAGGGCAGTGACCAAGTCTTCATGACCGCGAAGGTATGGCGATCCGAATCGATTATACTCAGCTGAGGATCTCCGACCACACGACATATGTAGCACTTAACCCTTGCATATGTCAACCCGCCACCGGGTTCTTAAGACCAGATCAGGTTCACGCGGACCGAGAGCATAGATACACCACCATCCAGCCTCTTGCCACGGAGGGTACATGCTACTCCCGTCACCGCTCGCCACCCATTCCGTGTTATCTTATTCTGGCCTTAGTCTGCCGAGGCAAGGCTTACCCATGATGAGGCATGTGACCAGTTAAAGGGTCCTCGGTCATCAAGCCTACATCGACACGGTCCTTAATCGACTCAGACGGAGACACTACACCGAGACTCTCTTCTCGTGCAAGTCACCCGCCCGGTCTCAGCTTAATCATTTAAAACCCAAACTTGGTACCTGGCAGAGGTACATCTTTTCCGATGTTGAACCCATCACGGCCGTGATGGATCCACCATCAAGTTTTATTTTAAAAAAACATCCTTCCCACTTTGCCAATCATCTTTTGTAAAACAAAAGATTTTGTTTTGCTAGAGCAATACTGAGCATAGTAAAACCTTTTGTAAAAACAGGGTTTCAAGGAAGGTAATCAAGTTCAAGAAAGGTAATGCAGGAATTGTTTAAGCATTCAACTCCTATCACCTAATGCATTAATCAAGTGAAAAAGATTTAAAAACATCAAGGAAGGTGGCAAATGCACCGGGCTTGCCTTCGTTGATAGGTGAGTTAGGCTTGGACCCGCAGATATCAAGGTAGAAACAGTTTCCTGCCTAGATTCCGAAGGTGGTGGTGATGTCTTCTCTTCAATTACTTCGATTTCTTCTTCGTTTTCTAAAGATAACCATATATATGTATATAAGAATGAATGCCATGTAATGCTCATGAGAGTGCAAAGATAATAAGAATTTATTATCTAAGGTCTTGAATACAACTTTCCTTTACGGAACTCTACCCAAGGCTTCAAAGAGCAGGGGTAGGGTTTTGGGTTCTAGTTATCAAACAAGATCCAAATCAAACCAAACTCTACCCAAGGCTTCTAAATAATGTGTAGAGCTCATATAAAAAATTTGGGCATTTTTGGAATGATATCTATTTTTCTAAAAATCCAGAACTAATGTTTTAAGCTACTTTAAATACTCCAAAATTCCTTATTAATCTAAAAATCAGAAAACTATTTTATTAAATACTACAGGAAATTAGGGATCTAAGAAAATTGGTCTCATATTTTTAAGATTTTTCTACAATTTATGATAGATTTCCAAAGCTTGCTAGTAAAAGAAAAAGGAAATTAATGAACAGTCTCGGGCCGAAAGCAGCCCGAGCCGGCCCAACTAAGACAGAAATGCGCGGGCGACCGCGCGCGCTGGTGGCTTTACAGAAAGGTCCCGGCTTACTAACCAATCCGAAGTGGGTTCAATCACTATTGTATGAGTCGCTGACGGTTTGCAGAAACACCCCCAAACTTCTATTTCTTCGCAGAATGGGGTCCCCGACGACGGCGAACGACTGGGGTTCCCGAGCGGCTAACACCGAATTGGACCTTCCCCGAACCATTCCCCTAACCTAATTTCATCAAGGACCACATGGCTTGCTCTGGCCACGGTGACCGAGGATGTTGCGGACAGATGAGTGCGTTCCCGGTGATCTTAGGCTACTCAGTGCAATTGAGTGGGTCGATGGGCATCACGGGTATATGAGAGCACTCAAACGAGGGAGAAGGCAGCATGAACTGACCCGAATGGTGCTGGCCACGACGAGCTCGGTTCCTGCGGTGCGGCGGACCGATTTGGGGGAAACAGCGATTCTTCGGCTGGGGGGCTAATCGGGGACGAGAGTGGTTGCTATGGCTTCGCGATGACCTAGCGCAGCAGGTTCGGCCATCAATTTATAGAGAGCTTCGACGGTGGCGCGCAATTTGGCCGAGCAACGCAGGCGGCCGGAGATAAGGAAGAATATCGACGCAGTGAATACGTGGTTAACGTCATGGCAGCTATTTCGGTGATCAACGGAGAGCTAAAGTGAATTGTGGCGGTGCGGTGGCGAGGCTCGGACACGCGGCACAAGGCCGAGAGGCGGTGATCACCGGCGTGCCCACCGAATTTCCACCGCGGCGTGTGCGGTACGGTGGCCGGATTTGTTTATGGCCGGAGTTATCCACGGCGGTGATATTTGTGTGACCCTGAGCGCTATCCAAACCATCCGAACACAAATCGCGGCGACGACGGCAAGAATCGCGGTGGAGGGTCGGTCGTCGGCGGTGAGGTCGCCGTGCTGGCGGTCTGATCATCTCGGGACACTATACCATGGCGAGAACCCATCAGAGCACCTGACAGATCATCTTGGAGCTCCATTTTCTCCCAAATTCAAATGGCAACTCGTCCAGATCTCTGCAGCAATATTGTAGTGTTATAAACCAACTATAGCTCGACTATAGGGATTAAACTTAGTTGAGCACTGGATCAAGGTTGAATCCAGGTCCAAAGTTAGCTCTGTTACACTGAAATTCTGAATTTTAGAGTTCCATCAGCCTGATAGTCCAACTTTGGGCTTAATTACCTCCAATATCTTCTTAACAACTATGCTTACACTCTTAAGAAAAGTTGTTCTCCTTTGTTTGATTACTAGTTTGATGTGGTGACCTAGGGCAAAAACCCTAGAATTTGAAAGTTACAAAGCTCAAAAGTTGAGCACATAACACTGTTTTTCAGACTTAGAGTGGAATCACAATTGGGGTCTTTTTGCAAATTTGTCCAAAACTTAGGGTTTGGCTTGTAAATCTTCATAAATGTGAACCTTGTAACTTTATATGCTTTAACATTGTAGTTTTTACACTCTAGTCCAAATGTGCACTGTTTTGCACATAGGCCCCTAGGGTTTGGATTTAGGGTTTTCTAGGGTTTCAATTAGGGTTTCTGGTATCTCAGGGGTATAAATGTAATTCAAGTTCATTCTTAGGAACATTTTATGATTGTTTTACTTAAACCTTAGGGTTTTCTCAATTTGGGTCATGTTTTACCCCTTTAAACCCTATTTAGGGTTAAGTCCCCTATTCCAGGGTTCTATTTGCAAAACACTAGAACAATACATCTTGTTTGAAATTTTTACCTAGTGAATGCACTCTAGGTGTGTCAAACATATGCAATGCCAATATTTATGATGTCATGCTCAAGTTTTAGTAGCAGTAACACCAGAGGTGTTACATCCTTTCCCCCATAAAAGAATCTCGTCCCGAGATTAATAGTCCTAGGGTAGGTAATGGAAAAGGAAATGCTTCACATTTTTATTTCCTTATTTTTGGTACAAGGCATGGTGGGTTAGGACTCACTCCATTATTACAACAATGTTTTACACTTTACAAATTACAAGAGGCTAAAAAGCCTGGGAAATTCTTATCTAAAAAGTCTTGAGTTTCCCATGTAGCCTCATCTTCGGAATGTTGGTTCCACTGTATCTTGTAAAAACTTGATAGTCTTTCTCGGGTAATTCTGTCCTTTTGATCCAAGACTCGAATAGGGTGCTCTGAATATGTTAAGTCTGGTTCAAGGACAACATCTGTCACTTCAACAGTTCGATCTGGTACCCGAAGACATTTCTTCAATTGGGACACGTGGAACACATTATGTACAGTAGACAACATTTCGGGTAGTCGGAGTCGGTATGCCACTGGTCCACATTGCTCAAGTATAGGGAATGGACCAATGTACCGGGGTGCAAGCTTTCCTTTAACCCCGAAACGCGATACGCCCTTCATTGGAGAAACTTTCAAGTAGACATAATCTCCTACTAGAAAGTATAAGGGTTGTCGTCGCCGGTCTGCATAACTCTTTTGACGGGTTTGAGCTTTCTTCAAGTTATGTATTATTTTCTGAACTTTGTCTTCAGTTGCTTTTACCAGGTCAGGCATAAAGAAGTACCTTTCACCTGGTTTAGACCAATTTAGCGGAATACGACATCGTCGTCCATATAAAGCTTCAAAGGGGGGCATCTTGATGCTTTCTTGATAGCTATTATTATATGAGAATTCCGCTAACGGCAAGCATTCATCCCATTTCTGTGAGAAGTCCAGCACACATGCCGCAGCATATCTTCAAGTATTTGATTAACCCTCTCAGTCTGCCCACTGGTTTGAGGATGATAGGCCGAACTGTGGAGCAATTTGGTACCAGGGATTTATGAAGTGCTTCCCAGAATTTTGATACGAACTGAGACCCACGATCCGACACTATAGTCTTCGGAACACCGTGCAAACTGAGAATGCGAGCAATGTATAATTCCGCATAGGTGATGACGGGATATTTTACTTTGACCGGGAGGAAGTGGGCAATCTTGGTAAGTCGATCAATGATAACCCAAATAGAGTCATACCCCTTTGCGGTCCTGGGCAATCCCACAATAAAGTCCATACTTATGTCTTCCCATATCCATGTCGGTATTGGTAGAGACTATAATGGACCGGCAGCTTTTAGGTGTATGGCCTTGACACGTCTGCAAATGTCGCATTTAGCTACATAGCGTGCAATCTCAATCTTCATCTTTGTCCACCAATAATGTTGTTTTAGATCTTGATACATCTTAGTGCTTCCGGGATGAATAGAATAGCGACTAAGATGTGCCTCATCAAGAATTTGCTGGCGGACATCTTCATTTTTCGGCACAACTATGCAGTTGTTGAACCATACAACCCCTTGATCATCTTTTCGGAAGCAATTGGTTTTGCCAGCTTCAATTTTCATGAATATGTTTTATGCCTTCATCATTCTTTTGTGCGTCGATTATCTTTTGCAGGATGACTGACTCAAGCTTCAAGTGATTTGATGTCCCATGTTGAATTATACCCAGGTTTAAATTCTCCATCTCCTGGCACAACGTAATGTCAGGAGTCCTCATAGTTAGACAATGGCAGGAGGCCTTGCGACTGAGTGCATCTGCCACTACATTAGCCTTGCCTGGGTGATAATGGATCTCCAGTTCATAATCTTTAATAAGCTCAAGCCATCTCCTTTGTCTCATGTTGAGTTCAGACTAGGTAAAGATATATTCAAACTTTTGTGGTCTGTGTAAATATGACAGACATTTCCCAGTAGATAATGGCCATATCTTCAGAGCATGAACCACTGCAGCTAGCTCCAGATCATGAGTAGGATAATGCTCCTCATGTCGGTGTAACTGCCTTGAAGCATACGCAATTACTCGGCCCTCTTGCATTAATACACAGCTGAGACCACTGCCAGATGCGTCACAATACACATCAAATGGCTTGTTAATATCTGGTTGAGCCAATACCGGAGCAGTGGTTAATAATATCTTCAATTTCTCAAAAGCTTCATTACAGTTGGAAGACCAATTGAATTTAGTATCATTCTTCAATAGACTTGTGATTGGCTTCACAAGTTTAGAAAAATCTGGTATAAATCGGCGGTAATAACTAGCCAGTCCAAGGAAACTTCGGACTTGGTGAACGGTGGTTGGGGGTTTCCACTCCAAAATGACCTTGACTTTGCTGGGATCTACCGCAATCCCCCTGGCAGATAGAACATGTCCCAGAAATTGAATTTCTTCCAGCCATAATACGCACTTACTGAACTTGGCATATAATTGATGTTCTCTCAAGCGCGTTAACACAGTCCGTAAGTGTTGAGCATGCTCCTTTTCATTCTTGGAATAAATTAGAATATCGTCAATGAAGACCACCACAAACTTGTCCAACTCGGGCATGAATACCAAGTTCATCAAATAAGTGAAGTGGGTAGGAGCATTTGTTAGTCCGAAAGACATTACCAGTACTCGAATAACCCATACCGCGTAGTGAATGCGGTCTTTGGTATATCCTCGGGCCGAATACGGATCTGATGATAGCCTGATCTGAGATCAATCTTGGAGAATACCCTAGCCCCGGTCAGTTGATCAAATAAAATGTCAATCCGCGGAAGAGGGTACTTGTTCTTGATAGTGACCTCATTCAGGGGTCGATAATCCACACACATCCGTAAAGTTTGATCCTTCTTCTTGACGAATATGGCCGGACAACCCCATGGTGACGAGCTTGGCGGATGAATCCTTTTGATAGTAGATCTTGTAACTGAATCTTCAGTTCCGCCAGCTCATTTGGAGGCATACGGTACGATCTTCGAGAAATGGGAGCCGTACCAGGCTTCAATTCAATTACAAACTCTACATCTCTCTCGGGTGGCAATCCAGCAAATCCTTCGGAAAGACATCTGGGAACTCGCATACCACTGGAATATCCTTGACTTCGGTATAATGGATTCATAAACTCTGCCAGTAATTTTGGTTGAAATGGGGATAGACAAGATAATTTCTTCTTGATTATGACTCAACCTGATGGTTCTCTAATCAGTGTTGAGGAGTGCTTTATGTCGGGCCAGGCCATTCATGCCCAAAATCACATCTATGTCTTGGCCTTTCAGAACTATCATATTAGTAGAAAAGTCCCGTCCGGCCAATGTTACGGGCACTTGATAGGCCACTTCTCTAGTAAAGATTTGTCCCGCAGGTGACTGAATTTTAAACCCCTCTTTTGATTCATGGTATGAAATGCAATGTTGCTCCACAAATTTCTTACTGATGAATGTATGGGAAGCACCAGAATCAAAGAGAATAATTGCGGGATGATTGGCCACAAGGAACGTACCCATCATGACCGGTTCACCATCCGGCATAGTGGCCACTTGCGTATGATATATGCGTCCCGTCTTCTTTGTATTGCCATAGTATTTCCCTTGGCTTGAGATGAATTCCCAGATCCTTGTGGATTGTTTGACTTGTTTTGCTTCGGATAAGGGCAATCCTTGATAAAATGCCCAGATTTTCCATAATTGAAACACCCTGTCGATGAACTGGGAAAGAGGAATCGAGTGCCAGGGGCACCCGGCTGACTTGTTGTTGTAGGGGCAGTGTTGGGATGAAGGAATACTAGCTGTTTAAATGGGAAGAGGGTGGACGTGCTGAAGAACGACCCTGATTAGCAGGCCGGATAACAAACCGTTGCCTCTTTTCAGGGCCCTGAGTAGGCCCGTTTCCTCCACTCCCCTTGATCTTTCCAGAACTTGCATATTTGGATTCGACTACCAGTGCTGTGCTGACAGCCCTTCCGTAGGTAAGGTCAATCCAAGTAGCCATTTTTCTTTGCATCTTGTCATTCAGTCCTCGCATGAAACAATTCTTCTTCTTCAGATCGGTGTTCACTTGATCGATTGCATATTGTGACAAATGATTGAATTTATTGAGATACTGATTAACAGTATCCCCTCCTTGCTTTAGCTTCATAAATTTCTTGTTTCATGTGAAGGACACCTTCTGGTATATAATGTTCGCGGAAGGCCAACTTAAATTCTTCCCATGTTATCTGATGATTGGCCGGTTGAACGACCATAAAATTTCCCCACCAAGTGCTGACAGGGCCGCGCAGTTGCTGGGCTGCAAATAAGGGCTTTTAGGTTTCAGAACATCGCAGAAGTCCAAACTTTTGCTCGATAACACGAATCCATTTGTCTGCCTCTAACGGTCTTCGGCTTTGACAAACAGTGGTGGACGCGTTTTGGAGAAGTCTAAATAGGATGTCTCACGGGGTCCCTGCGGATAACCCCGTCCTCCTTGCTGCTGAAATGGCTGACCCGCCATTTCCCGTAGGAAACGGGTATTGTCTGCGGTTGCATTTACTAAGGCGGCAATCGCCTCGGCAAGTGTGGGAGGGACAGGAGGTGGATTTTGGGTGGACTCCCTCCCACTGGATGTTCCAGCTGCATCCTGTGATCGAGTTAGATGGCATCTGTGGCAACAAACATTTGGAAACAAATATAATATGCCAAAGAAAAAACCATCCAATTTACATTACTAAAAAGAGTAATGTTACAGACTCTAATTTATACAACAGGAGTACAGTACCCATTATATAACACTAATTTTACAACTATACTATTCCTACTTCCTATCACTCTTAGTAGCTTCACTGTCGGGCGTAGGAGACCACGTCAACCAAACTTCATGGAGGGAGGGGGCTTGAAGAGGTCCAGTTCACCATCAAAAGCTTCTCCAGCTTCATGAGAAGGTCCAGCTTCTGTCCCGACAGGATTTTCAGGTACGCTAGGGTGCAATTGCGAATACAGTACATGAACTTCTTCATGTAGGGTATTGCAATATGCCTACAGATTATCAATAGCTGAGCTTAGTTCTTCGACTCGGGCTCACGCCTTTGCCTCCTTAGCCCAGGCAAGCGAATGAGACTGAACCGCCCAGTCAAGCGTTAAGTCTCGATCAGCGAGCTGATCCTGCAGGCGGCGGATGTGGCTTCTTAATTCATTTATTCAGTCGCCATCCACGACCCATATGTTGTCCTGCGTTGAAGCTCTGCTTGAAGCTGATTTACTTGGGCCTCAAGATCCCCAATTGGATCGTTACTCCTGCTACTACTATCATCATGTCTGGGAGCGAGTTGATAACGGGGTACACCAATTGGGCCAGTTGACTTGCGTGGTTTTCCTCGTGCACGGCGGCATTTCTCTAAGGGGAAAATTTTATTAGTATGGTTCTTAGTATGATGCATGTATAATTACAGGACCAACCTTAGTTGATTCATACCTTCTATACATGCACTCCTCCTATCTGGTCTTTCATATAGATTCTTCAGATAAGGGGTAAGAATGGAAGAAATATTTCTAGGTAAGTTTTTAGAAATCCCTTTTGAAGATGCCCCGTAATATCTGCATGGAAGGGCTTTGCTCCGATACCAGCTATGACGGAACCTCCCAAGTTATTAGGCCCACCTACAGTTGTCCTTGTCCAACAGACCTCAGACAACCCTGTAGATGCCCCTGAATTACTTGAAAAGTTCGGTATCTGCTTTTCTTACCTTTCCCAAGAGCGTTTCACCCGTCACGCAGACATTACAGACCATCGGAGATACAGAAATGCGGAAGCAGTTACATAAACTTACATTTATTGAAAGTAAGATCAAGTTAGTTATTATAGACCAGAATATAAACAAGAGTGCAGAGTACTTAATATTACAATACCAAGGGAGGTAAAAACTCCTCCCGATAAGTTCTTACATAAAAGTTTTTATGGAGGACTAGGTCCCGCATCTTCATTCTTGCTTTTCTTCATTTGACACCACCTTGGTACAAAAGCAACAAAAATTTGCTGCTTCCTCACCTAAAAACAATAGGGAATAAAACCCTGAGTATGGAATTATTCAGCAAGTCTTACCTGACTAAAGAAAAGACTCTCAAGGGTATGCTGGTTATATGGGAGTCAAGGTAAGGTATCTCAAACATCAAAGACTCTGTTTTGCAGAAATGCTTACTAAAGTGGATCCTTAAAAATCCAGTTTTATTTTCAGGTTAGTTAAAATTACCTGCATCTAGAGTTCTTTCTACCCTAGTTCAATCCTGTTGGGGCGAAGGCGAAGACGCCACCTTCGCTCGAAGGCCTTCGCCACACCCGCGGCAACAACAAAGACAAGACGACTAGCGAGCTCTACCCTTCACTCCATGCACCGGAAGACGAAGGCCTACGGCGGAGTCGCCTTTTCCCGCGACCTCGTCCAACACGGAGGCCCACGTGTGATCCAGCCCATTATAATAGGCCCTGCGTGGCCGCTGCGCATTACGGGCCTGATTTGTATAGGTCCCTGTAATTACAGTTTGTAACCCTACTTTATGGGAATATTCCAGGGATAACCTAGGCGCCTGAGGGCACATGCGTCCTTAACACTGGACGCTGGGCACTCAGATACCTATAAATACCCCCGCATAGTGCCCTTGAGAGGCCAGGTTAACAGAGCTATTGCCATCTCGAGTCGTAGCCCCGTTTGCACCACTTTTGTCCCCCTGTTGGATCAACTCGCTCAGGAGAGCAAGTGCCAACATTTGGCGCCCACCGTTCGTGCTATGAAAACACCACCCGCGATGGCACCCAAGAGAACCTCGTCAAAGGCTGACGAAGCCGCGAAGGCAGCATTGCTGGCCGAGAAAAAGGGCAAGGCCCTCGTCGACAACACTCTCCAAGAGCCCTGCGAAGACGACGCCAACAGCAAGAAGCAGCGCAATGAACAACCCACCACCGAAGGTAGCCTCCGCACCTGCAGCTCCGGAGGACCACAGCAGCCTCCCCCAGGCTTCGCCCCACCAGAGGCGCGGACGCCACCGAGGACGGCGAAGTCATCGGCGTCGGCCGAAGAGCAGCTACAGCTGCGCGCCCTGCGCATCAAGAACCGCAACCTCCAAAAGCAAAAAGAGATCCTCGAGGCCAAGAGCCAACGTGTGTCTGCGCAAGCCAAGGTGCGACAGATGATACACGACGAAGAGCAGAAGGCGGGAGCTTGAACAAGAGATCGCGCTCATGCAGAGCGAAGGCCAACTCGGCCTGCAACACGGCCCACCCCTCCAGCAGCGCGCACAAATCGAAGACCTGTTCGTGCCTCAGCGCGGACACACCACCCCTCACGCCACGGCTTTCCAAGGCGTCAACTACCTTGACGAGCGAAGTCCCCTGGCACCTCACCTGCAGGTGACACCATGGCTCGCCAACTTCAGGGCAGGGACCTATCCCAAGTACAACGGCAGCACTGATCCAGCACAGTACATCATGAGCTATCAAGTCGCCGTTGCATCATCCGGAGGGGACGACGCCATGATGGCCAAGTCATTCATCATTGCCTCGAAGGCCCAGCCCTCACCTGGTACACCAGGTTGCCCCCACTGTCCATCGACTCCTGGAGAAGTCTTCGGGACAAATTCTTGCTTAACTTCCAAGGGTACAGCCCAGACACCGACGCCTTGGCTGAACTCTCACTCTGCAAGTAGCTGGAACGAGAGACTCTACGTGAATATTACCGCAAGTTCCTGACCCTCAAGTCACAACTGCCTTCGGTCGATGACCAGATCGCCATCCACTACGCCATCAGTGGCCTTCGGGCCGGCGTCCTCTACAGCCACTGCATCAGAGACCCACCCAGGAACCTCCAGGAGCTGTATCAGCTGTTTGAGAAATACGCTAGATCCGAAGAGCTCCACCAGCGCAAAGTCGAGTCTCAGAGGAAGCCCAAAGACCCTCCGCAGTCCAGCCGCACTTGGACGAGGCCCTCACAGATAGACTCCGGCCGGGACGGCCGCAATCAGCAGCAGGTGCATAACATCGCCAACCACCCCCTGCTGGTGAGGCCCCTCACCGCTAGGAGTACCCCCCCAGGGCCGAGGAAATGGAACTCGCGGTCGAGGTCGGCGGCGTGCGCAGCAGCCACGCAGATTTTACATCCTGTTCCACGGCGAAGACTGCGCGCATCCCACAAGGGACTTCCCAGAGACGAAGGCCACCAGAGACAGAATGGCATGGGCACAACTAGCCGACAACCCTAGAATTGTCGTGCACGCATACCAGCAACCCCCTCAACCATACAACCACGGCCCCGCTCCACCTCCACCGCACCACGCATACCAACACCACCAGGAGGTACAAATCGTACCTCCCCCACCCCCACACCATCAACAGCAAAACATCCACCACCCCAACCACTCCCAAGCACCAAAGCAAGAGGACTTCGCCGATCAACCGTATCGCGGAGTCATCCATATGATTACCGGGGGGTCCAGCGCCGACTTTGACACAAAGCGGCAAAAGAGGGACCACTACCGCAGCATCAACCACGTCGCCGTCACCGGCCCGGTCGTGCAGACAAAGTGGTCCCACGTGCCATTGACCTTCGACGCCCGAGACATCGATCTGCGCAGCGCCCCACATCGACGCCATGGTCATCAACTGCAGCGTGGCAGGCTGGGACTTGGACAAAGTCTTGGTCGACAATGGCAGCCAGGCAGACATCATCTTCCTCCATGCCTTCGATCGCATGGGCATAAGCCACAGCCTGCTCAAGCCCTCGGACAACCCCTGTACGGCTTCGGCAGCAAGGGCACCTTCCCATCGGCAAAATAGAGTTGCCCCTCTCCTTCAGTGTAGCACCCAATGCCCGAAGTGAGCAGATCACGTTCGACATCGTCGACATGGTGTACCCGTACAACGCCATAATGGGCCGGGGCTCCATCAATAAGTTTGAGGCAGCTATCCACGGACTTTACCTGTGCATGAAGATCCCAGGTCCGCAAGGCACCATCACAGTTTACGGCAACCAGCAGGTTGCACGTAACATAGAAATAGACTTCATCCCCTAACAAAGAAACGTACACTGCCTCACGGCCCAACGTGAAGTCCTCGAGTCTGCCAATCCAACCGCCAAAGGGCATGAAAAAGCACAACTGCAGAGCAACGACGGGACCAAGACTATCCCTCTCGACCTGGCAACGCCCCAGCAGATGGTCACCATCAGCGAAGACCTCACTTCGCACGACGAAGAGCGGCTCCTCTGCTGTCTATCCAAGAATAAAGACGTCTTCGCCTGGTCCGCCCTCAACCTGATCGGAGTCAGTTGCTCCATCATCGAGCACGGCTTAGGAATTGACCCTTCGGTGAGACCGAAGAAACAACGGCTGCGCAAGATGTCTGACGAGAAGACAGAAGCCGCCAAGGCCGAGGTACATCGCCTGAAGCCAAGTTCATCGAGCCAATCGCCTACCCCACATGGCTCGCCAACGTGGTAATGGTGCAGAAGAAGAGCGGCAAGTGGCGGATGTGCATAAACTTCACCAGTCTTAACAAGGCCTGCCCCAAGGACAATTTCCCGCTGCCCCGAATCGACAAAATCGTCGATAGCGCAGCCGGGTGCGAAGTCATGTCACTCCTCGACTGCTTCTCTGGCTACCACCAAATATATATGAAGGAGGAGGACAAGGCAAGCACCAGCTTCATCACACCCTTCGGCACGTATCGTTTCATCAGAATGCCGGAGGGACTCAAGAATGTCGGGTCCACTTTCTCTCGACTCACCAAAACGGTGCTCGAGTGCCAGATCGGCAAAAATATATTCACATATGTGGACGATATCGTCGTTGCCAGCAGAAGCAAGGAAGACCACCTGGCCAACCTTGCTGAAACGTTCGCGAGCATGCGAGCCGCACGACTTCGCCTCAACCCTGAAAAGTGCGTTTTCGGAGTCCGCCAGGGAAAAATCTTGGGCTACCTGGTATCACACCGAGGAATTGAGGCCAATCCAACCAAAATTCAGACAATCATCAATATGACGCCCCCGCAGTCAGCCAGAGAAGTGCAACGACTGACAGGCAGGTTGGCCGCCCTCAATAGATTTATCTCCAAGTCCGTGGAGCGGAGTCTCCCGTTCCTCAAAACACTGCGGCGCAAAAGACTTCGCATGGGGGCCAGAGCAGGCGGCGGCCTTCGCTTCACTAAAACAGTACTTGTCGGAACTGGCGATTCATACAAGCCCCGACCCTTCGCTACCCCTATTGCTCTATGTCGCGGCTTCGCCACATGCGGTCAGCGCAGCACTGGTTCAAGAGCAGACCAAAGAGGGCACGACCAAGCAGCGTCCAGTTTATTACGTCTCTGAAGTGCTCACAACATCAAAATGCAACATGACGGAGATGGAAAAGATCGCCTATGCAGTCGTGATGGCCTCGCGCAAATTGCGCCATTATTTTGAGGCATTCAAGGTTCGGGTTACCTCAGACAGAGGACTCGGCGAGCTATTTAGAAACCGGAGGCGTCAGCACGGATTGCCAAGTGGGCAGCCGAACTCTCCAGCTACCACATCACATTTGAACCCAGGACAGCCATCAAGTCAAGTCCTGGCAGACTTCGTCGTAGACTAGACTGGACCAATAACGCAACCGAAGCCGTCCGCAGAAAAAGTGTGGACAATCCATATGACGGTGCATGGTGCCATGTGGGGGCAGGCGCCGCTGCAGTCATTACTTCGCCCACCGGGATTAAGCACAAATACGCAGCGCGCCTCAGCTTTGCTTGGAGTCTGATAGGTGCACCAACAACATAGCATAATACGAGGCTGTCATCCTCGGCCTTCGCAAGCTAAGGGCACTCGGTGTCACCACCTGCATCATCAAAACAGACTCCAAGGTAGTCGCCGGCCAGGTCGAGAAAGACTATGCAGCGAAGGACCCCGCACTCATGTAGTACCTCGCGGCCATCCGCAGCCTCGAAAGACAATTCAAGGGTTTCACGTTGCAGCACGTGGACTGAGCCAAGAATGAGGAGGCCGATGCACTAGCCAAGGAAGCCGCCAGGGGCGAGGCCCTACCCTCCGACGTGTTCTACCACGTCATCGGCACGCCAGCCGTCCGCAGCCCGAAGGGCTCCAAATAACCAATGACAGCGAGGGCCACCGCATAGTCAACCTCATCATGATCGAAGACTGGCGGGCACCAATAACCCTGTACCTGCAGGGGTACTATCATCCAACCGACAACAATGAGGCCAAGCGCCTCAAACACCGAAGCCGGGACTTTGCACTGATCGAGGGCCAACTTTACAAGAAGGGGGTCAGTTAACCGATGCTTAAGTGCGTCACCGAGACCGAAGGCGTCCAAATTCTGCGCGAAGTCCACAGCGGGACTTGCGGCTCCCACGCAGGGCCTAGGGCCCTAGCGGCAAAGGTGATTCGCCAAGGTTTCTATTGGCCCGCATGATTTGCGTCGCAAATCGAGTCGTGAGGTCCTGCGAAGCCTGTCAGAAATTTTCCCCACACTCGGGACGCCATTCGCAGTTCACGAAGCTAATCGCCCACACGTGGCCTCTTCAGCGCTGGGGCCTAGACATTGTCGGGCGCCTGCCCACGGCTCAGGGGAACCTCAAGTTCACCTTCGTCCGTTGAATACTTCACCAAATGGATTGAAGCGAGGGCAGTATCCACTATAACATCGAAGATAGCCCAGAAATTCTTCTGGCAAAATATTGTTTACCGCTTCGGAGTCCCGTCTGAACTCATGGTCGACAACGGCAAGCAGTTCGACAACCAAGACTTCAAAGATTTCTGCTTCTTCATCGGCACCAAGCTTGCCTTCGCCTCGTGTACCACCCCCAATCCAACGGAGTCGTGGAGCGCGCCAACTGCAAAATTTTCACAGCCGTCAAGAAAATGCTCCTCGACGACAAAAAAGGCAAGTGGCCCGACCTGTTACCCGAAGTGGTCTGGGCGCTGAACACAACTGAGTGCAGGGCGACTGGGTTCACCCCTTTCCGCCTTCTATACGGATCGGAGGCTATGACTCCGCAAGAAATAAAACATGGGTCGCCTCGGACTGCCGTGTCAGCCGTCCCCGACGTGGATGAGCCGACTTCGAAGGACCTCATCGACGGAGACCGCGTCTTCGCCCTACAGGCTCTAGACAAATACCAAGCCCAGACAAAAGCATGGCGCGACCACACAGTCATCCCGAGGGAGTTCAACGAAGGAGACCTCGTACTCGTCCGGACAGCTCGGACAGAGTCCGGGGCAAGTTGGAGCCGAAGTGGGAGGGCCCTTTCATCGTCAAGACGAAGGCGTCCCCAGTGCGTACAGACTCACAACTCCATCCGGCGAAGACTTAGAACATTCTTGGAACATTGATAATCTTCGCAAATTTTTTGTTTAACTCCTCAGGGCCACTTCGCCTTGTAATCCGCAGAACAGTTTTCAGTCGGCCCGCACTCTTTTCCTCCTGGGGGGGTGAGGTTTTTAACGAGGCAGAGCCATGTAATATACATGCGAAAAATCCCCCGCAAAAACTACGTCGAAAAAGACCGATTAAACGGTCTTCGACATTCGACCGACACAAAAGTCACCGCGAGGGGCAGCGATGGCTACCCTCGCGTGCGACAGTCCGTGCAAAAGTCGCCTAAGGGTGCAGGCGGACTAGCACAACAAGTGCGTAAATTCGAAGTCTTCTCAAAAAGACTATCCGTGCAAAAGTCGCCTAAGGGTGCAGCCGGACTAGCACAACAAGTGCGTAAATTCGAAGTCTCCTCAAAAAGACTATCCGTGCAAAAGTCGCCTAAGGATGCAGCCGGACTAGCACAACAAGTGCGTAAATTCGAAGTCTTCTCAAAAAGACTATCCGTGCAAAAGTCGCCTAAGGGTGCAGCCGGACTAGCGCAACAAGTGCGTAAATACGAAGTCTTCTCAAAAAGACTATCCGTGCAAAAGTCGCCTAAGGGTGCCGCCGGACCAGCACAACGAGTGTAAAAATCGAAGGCGCATTGCATCAGTCCGAAAGTCTACAGGCGTAGCCGGACCGACACAATAATATACCAGACCGGGTGCGCAACCTTACGAACACACCCAGATGCGCGAAGGCAGTCAACCTTATCATACAAACTACAGTTACACGCGTACGAGGGCATCACACCTTACATAGGCTCAACCTTCGGAATGATCCCCATCTCCCTATAGTTAAATAACATTATCCTCAGCTCCTCACCCTCAAAAAGCCTCCGCAACTCCCCCTCACCCATACTCGCCCCAACCGGCAAGGACAACAATTCCTGCCTACCAGCCCCGCCCACACGGAGCCGACCACCTTCAAACCGCTCACTCTACGCTTCGCCAGCACCCTTCACCGCCTACGCCCAACACTCGGGCCAGGCAAAACTCCAGCATCCGCAACACGCTGAACAGCCCGCTTCAGCCACATCCAACGCCGCAAAATAATCTAAGCCTTCATCCGAAGACTCGTCCGTCCACACAACCGAGCTCCCAGAGTTGTCAAACTCAGAAAACTTAGACATAGACCCATCCGATTCATTTCCGGCGACCACGGTCAAAGCCGCCACAAAATTAGCAGTACCGGTTGCGTGCGCAGGCCCAAAATCTTGAACCTGCACAGCAACCAAGGTTCAGTAACACATACAAAATTCCTAACTACCCCATACACACTAAGCCACCTGCGAAGACCCGGCAGCCGCCACGGGATCTTCCGCCGCTGCCTCCGTTGCCACCTTCGGGGGATCCTCCGCCTCCGGCACGGTGGCGGCCGGCGAGCCTCCACCAGATACAGCAGGTACAGGAGCAGCGTGGGAACCTTCACCGGTTTTTGGGGCGGCACCAGGTAGATCTCAGCCTCGGCCATCACCGGGTCGGCCTCCCTTCGGGCGGCGCGCTGTTCAGACGCCCGAAGTCCTCCACCTCCTCAGCACACGCCATCTGCAGCGCAGCACACCGACTCAGCACACCAGCGCACACCCACATTCCACAACACAAAACGAAACACAAACTTTTACCTGATCCCTTGCCCCGTCAGCCTGCTCCCTAACTGCCTCCCAACCGTGGGGACCCCACATCCGGTCGAAGAGGGCCCCCCCGGCGTCCTTCACCACAGGGTCTTCGACCTTAAAAATATCGTGCCCAAAATCTTCATCAGATCGATCGAAGACCTCATAGTGACGACACCCTTCGCGGGACAGCGCGTTCATAGCCCCTCGCAGGTGACGAGGGAGGCAAACGACATGAAGCCCGCCACGATGGTCGGGAGCGCTTGCAACTCCTCTTGCAGCCATTCGAGGCACCGAAGGCCCGCATCTCGGTCGGGCACCTCGAAGTAAGCAGTCCGCGCACCCAACTCGCGGTATGAGTCCACGAGCTGTTTGCGCGTCCGCTCAACCTCCACGCGAGTAGAAGCCTTCGGCCCTGTCCACGCGGGCCTGCAGAGCTGTGAACCGTGCTTCCCACTCCCCGGCGCGCTGGCTGGCGAGACTCTCCTCCGCCCTCACCAATTTGGCCTCCGCCTGCGCCGTCTGTGCCTTGGCGATGGCCTCATTGGCCTCCTTCCTTTCCTCCACCAGCTGGCGCCGGAGGTCAGTCCTCTCGCTCTCCAGGGCGGCCACCTTGTCCGCCAGTCGGCGGTTTTTGCTCTCCGCAGCCGACTTTTCCCGGACGGCGTCTGCGTGCTACGCCCGAAGTCTCTCTACTTCGGCATCCATGCCCGCCGTCAGGGCGCCCGACGCCACGCGGTCGGCGAGTCGGCCGCCTAACAGACACAAATCAGTACACAATCACCATGAAAGCGGCCTACAACGAAGCCTACCTCAACTTACTTGATTCAGCTGCAGCGACGCTTCCCGCAGCCGGCAGGACACAGTGCCTGCCTCATATTTGATGGCAGTGGCCGCCGACACCTCGCCGCCAGCGCTGAAAGCGCCACCCTTCGCCCCAAAAACCGCGGCAGACGCGTGGCCGCCACCGCAGGCGAGACGGCAACAAGTTGCCCTTCACCCAACCCTGCAACGTGTCACCGGCCATAAAAAAAACACTCACCGACGAGATAATCTTCCACGCAAATATCTGTGCCGAAGTCGGCAATACGCTTCCTTGGCGAAGGCAGCTCCCGGACCGTCGCAGCTCGTCCGGGATGGACTTGGTCCCGCCAGCGCCAGCCGCCTTCGCGCATTTCGGCAACTTGCCAGATCCAGGCGACCGCCTTCACAGCCAGCGAGGGCTGGCTACCGCCGGGGACGGCAGCCTTCGCACTCCCGCGCGCCCTCTTCGGCCTAGCCTCAGGGAGCCTGACGACCGCCCGGCGCTTCTGAGCAGCATCCTGTCGATCCTTGTTCATCACTGCCGACACAACAGCAGCAATATTCCGCCCGTAAGGAAACACTCTCAAATCACGGGCCATGCGAGAGGTAAAAAAGTCTTCGCCAGCCGCGCGGGGGATAGGAACGTTCTTGGGCCATCGATCCGCGGTAACCTCCAGCATCCGCGCCGAAGACTCCCGGAGCTCGGGCGAAGACATCCTTCCCGAGGGCCGCGCATGTCCCCATCAACTCCATAGCAAAACTATCGGAGACCCCCAGTTTTCCCATCGCAGTACCTAGCTTCCTCTTCTTAGTAGATGGGGCGGCCTCCGGCGCGGGGTCGTCTTCAATCACTACCGCTGGTTTTTTCCCCCGGTGGTCGGCGACGTCTACTCCGGGATAACCGCCATACGGCAGATCATTCAACTCAAAGACTCGATTCAGGCGGTCGTTGGACCCACGTATGTCCCAGCTCCACGGGGCCTAGTCCTCGGCACGTAGCGACCAACAATTCTCACCGCCCCATCCTCCGCCTCACGCACAACCGCGGCAGGATCCCGCCCCCGCACATCCAAGGCAAAGAGTGGACTTCGCACTTTCCGACCACCAAGGGAGGGCATCACGCGAGGCATACTTCGCCCACGTCCATCCATGTGCCAAAGGCCACACCCATACCCTATGAACTCCTCAACCAAATCGCGCCTGCAACTCCTACGGGCGGCGAGCCGAAGGGCCCGTTCATTCTCATCGTCCTCCGCCACTTCAAACGGCGGGTACGCCACATAATAATGCGAACACATGATGGCAGCGGGGAGCCCAGGGTGATTTTCGACTTCAGCCTCCGAAACATAGAACCAGTAGTCCCACCAGTTGCCCCACTTGTTTCGGGCACAAGGGACCAGCTCCACAACCTCCATCGAAGTCTTCCCGAACTTCAGAGTGAAGGTGCACGATCCGAATTGCGCAATTACATCACCAATCCATCTTTTCTGCCAGTGCAAACAGTAGTGCTTGGCGAAGACCTCCACCGAAGGCTGACCGCCATACGATGTTGTTGCCCAGACATACTTCGCCAACGCCACCATGGCGTTCGGTGTCAGCTGATGAACTTGGACCCCAAACTTCTGCAGCACCTTCGACACGAAACGATGCGCAGGCAGGCGAAGTCCGGCAACAAAAAATGCCTCAAACACAACGAGTTCACCCTCGGGCTCGGGAATCTCCTCTGCCCCCGGCACTCGCCCGACCCCGCCGCCAAAATACCCAACTGTTGCATATCCTGCACGCGCCAATGACATCCGTGAAACACCAAATTCCACCGTATCACACGGGTGCAATTCCGCCACCGCACCGCCCGAGAGACCCTCGGAAGGCGTCTCGGCCGTCGGTGTGGTCGCAGCAGACGAAGAGGACGGCATGGCTACGTACCATCGACGGTGGCGCGCGGTCTGCTTCACGCGGGCCAGTTCTCCGGCAAACAGGAGCAAGGAAAGCAGCGAGCAGCTTGAACAGGGAAAGTTAGGGTTTTCGCGGCGCGCAGAAAGGTAAATTTCAATTGGCGCCCCCCCCACCCCTTTTTATACATAGGACACGACACTTCGGGGAACCCGCAATCCAACAGTGCGGTGTCAATCAACGGTCATGTCAAACTGGTCCCTCGGAGGGCAAATGTTGGGGCGAAGGCGAAGACGCCACCCTTCGCTCGAAGGCCTTCGCCACACCCGCGGCAACAACAAAGACAAGATGACTGGCGAGCTCTACACTTCGCTCCATGCACCGGAAGACGAAGGCCTACAGCGGAGTCGCCTTTTCCCGCGACCTCGTCCAACACGGAGGCCCACGTGTGATCCAGCCCATTATAATAGGCCCTGCGTGGCCGCTGCGCATTACGGGCCTGATTTGTATAGGTCTCCCTGTAATTACAGTTTGTAACCCTACTTTATGCGAATATTCCGGGGATAACCTAGGCGCCTGAGGGCACATGCGTCCTTAACACTGGAGGCTGGGCACTCAGATACCTATAAATACTCCCGCACAGTGCCCTTGAGAGGCCAGGTTAACGGAGCTATTGCCATCTCGAGTCGTAGCCCCGTTTACACCACTTTTGTTCCCCTGTTGGATCAACTCGCTCAGGAGAGCAAGTGCCAACAAATCCCTTCACCTGCACTAGCCAATTTTCTTAACAAGTCCTTTATCTTTACTGGAATTCTATGTATAGGGCAGTGACCAAGTCTTCATGACCGCGAAGGTACGGCGATCCGAATCGATTATACTCAGCTGAGGATCTCCGATCACACGACATATGTAGCACTTAACCCTTGCATATGTCAACCCGCCACCAGGATTATTAAGACCAGATCAGGTTCACGCGAACCGAGAGCATAGATACACCATCGTCCAGCCTCTTGCCACGGAGGGTACACGCTACTCCCGCCACCGCTCCACGCCCATTCTGTGTTATCTTATTCTGGCCTTAGTCTGCCCGAGGCAAGGCTTACCCATGACGAGGCATGTGACCAGTTAAAGGGTCCTCGGTCATTAAGCCTACATCGACACGGTCCTTAATCGACTCAGACGGAGACACTACACCGAGACTCTCTTCTCGTGCAAAGTCACCGCCCGGTCTCAGCTTAATCATTTAAAACCCAAAACTTGGTACCTGGCAGAGGTACATCTTTTCCGATGTTGAACCCATCACGGCCGTGATGGATCCACCATCAAGTTTTATTTTAAAAAAAATATCCTTCCCACTTTGCCAATCATCTTTTGTAAAACAAAAGATTTTGTTTTGCTAGAGCAATACTAAGCATAGTAAAACCTTTTGTAAAAACAGGGTTTCAAGGAAGGTAATCAAGTTCAAGAAAGGTAATGCAGGAATTGTTTAAGCATTCAACTCCTATCACCTAATGCATTAATCAAGTGAAAAAGATTTTAAAAACATCAAGGAAGGTGACAAATGCACCGGGGCTTGCCTTCATTGATAGGTGAGTCAGGCTCGGACCCGCAGATATCAAGGTAGAAACAGTTTCCTGCCTGAGATTCTGAAGGTGGTGGTGATGTCTTCTCTTCAGTTACTTTGATTTCTTCTTCGTTTTCTAAAGATAACCATATATATGTATACAAGAATGAATGCCATGTAATGCTCATGAGAGTGCAAAGATAATAAGAATTTATTATCTAAGGTCTTGAATACAACTTTCCTTCACGGAACTCCGAGAACTTAGGGTTTCTAGAGTCAGTAAAGGAATTCATAGAGCAGGGGTAGGGTTTTGGGTTCTAGTTATCAAACAAGATCCAAATCAAACCAAACTCTACCCAAGGCTTCTAAATAATATGTAGAGCTCATATAAAAAAAATTTGGGCATTTTTGGAATGATGATCTATTTTCTAAAAATCCAGAACTAATGTTTTAAGCTACTTTAAATACTCCAAAATTTCATATTTAATCTAAAAATGAGAAAACTATTTTTATTAAATACTACAGGAAATTAGGGATCTAAGAAAATTGGTCTCATATTTTTAAGATTTTTCTACAATTTATGACAGATTTCCAAAGCTTGCTAGTAAAAGAAAAAGGAAATTAATGAACAGTCTCGGGCCGAAAGCAGCCCGAGCCGGCCCAACTAAGACAAAAACGCGCGTGCGACCGCGCGCGCTGGCGGCTTTACAGAAAGGTCCCCGGCTTACTGACCAATCCGAAGTGGGTTCAATCACTATTGTATGAGTCGCTGACGGTTTGCAGAAACGCCCCAAACTTCTATTTCTTCGCAGAATGGGGTCCCCGACGACGGCGAACGCGGCCGAGCTCCGGTGAGCTCCTGGACCGGCTGAATGGACACACCCGATATGTTTGGGACCAGCTAGAAGATCCATGTCGCCCAACACCACCGTGTGACCACCACTGCGACCGCACCCACGACGACCGCCCAAAGCCCAGGGGATGTTTGGGGTCTTGGCCTTCACCCCTCGACTGCGGACGGTCCAATGACTATAGCGATGAGTCCCTTCGCTCATTCCTCAAGCATTTCTAGCCCATGAGAAACCATATCCCCGATATTGCCGAGACGACAGTGATCGAGGTCTTTTAGCAGGCGTCCCGCAATGGGACATTCGTCCGGGCTATCCTCCAAAAAGCCCTAGCAACTTCCGAGCAGCTCTTCCAGGAAGCTGACATCTACATCACCACTGATGAGTGGGCTCATGACCTCATTGAGCAACCACGGGCACCGACACAGAGGAAGGAGGGGAACGCGTCGTAGGACAAGCATTGGGACAAGAGGCCGAGAGATGAAGTTCACATGACAGGGCCGCTAGCAACTCATGCGCACAACACCCCCACAACCGCAATTCGTGGCTGGACAAAATTCATGATTGATCATGTCCTTACATCAAGGAGATGTGTCACACTCTGCATAACTATAGAGACGTCAAGAACTCGATCGGAAACAGCCGACCCTTCCAGCCGCTCCCTCCTCCGCCCCCGCAGGATCAAGGTCCGCCACCTCACCAACATGGGGTGGGAGCAGGGGAGTTTCCCCGCATTGACAGGGAGGTCAACACCATCTACGGGCACCATGGCACCTAGGACAACATGAGGCAACAAAAGCTCACCAACCGATAGGTCCTGGTGGCCGCGACTGGCCCGCCAACGCCATACCAGTGGTCGGAAAACACTGATTACCTTCATCTGCGCTGACCAGTGGCTTAACTTTAATCACCCAGGAAAGTACCCCCTTCTTGTTAACCTGGTGATTAGAGATAGCCGGGTCAAGAAGGTCCTAATGGATGGAGGAAGCAACATCAACGTCATGTTCCCCCGGACCCTCGACGCACTTGGGATCTCCCTCTCCGACCTCCAAGAGTTATACACCCCGATTTGGCATCATTCCGACCGAGGGGGAATACCCCTTGGGTCACGCATCCCTTCCCGTAGCATTCGACACGCCAGACAACTACTGCACCGAGTACCTCCACTTTGAAGTGGCTCGGTTCAACTATGCCTACAACGCCATCATCGGAAGGCCGGGGTTGGCCAAGTTCATGGTCGTCCCTCATTACTCTTACGTGATGCTCAAGATGTTGGGCCCACAAGTCATAATCACTGTGAAAGATGACTTACAGGCCTCAGTGGAGTGCTACTAAGGTGCTATTTAGATGGCCCTTGCTTCAAGTACCTCGGTAGCACAGAAGCAACTGATTAAGGAGGTGGATGTACTCCTGAAGGATGATCTCCCGATCCTAATGGCTGAAGAAATTCTGAGCCTGGCAATGCGGCTAGCCGAGGAGACTAAGAAGGCCAACCTCGACCTCACGTGCGTGTAAGACGGCAGTCAACAACTGCAGCCTCATTGCCAAATAGGAAAGCGTGCTCATCCAGTTCCTATATGAAAGCCAGGACGTGTTTGCATGACAGCCTGCTAACATGCCCGGGGTTCCAAGGCAAGCCAAGCACAAATTGAAAGGTCTAATGTAACACCCTGAATTTGGGGGTATAAATTTTTTCTCTAGTATGCACCAAATTCAGGAGTTACCTCTATTCTCCTCTTTCATTTTCCTTCTTTCTCTTTCCTATAGTGTTGAGGTGGTTATTTTTGGAAATGTAATAATACTCTAGTAGATCAAACTACAAGGGAGTATGAATTGTTGCATCATGTTGAGCCCACACTTTAATTTTGTTTGATGCATATGCTTGAGTTGTTCCAATTTGAATTTGTGGCATGTTTCAATTTGAATCCAAAAGATAAAATAAAAAGAAAAAGGAAAACGAATTCAAAATAAAAAGGAAAGGGGAACAAGCCCGCAGCCCCCTCTCTCTCGGCCTTTCGGCCCAAACTGGCCCAATTCCCCTTCCGCGTGCACCGCCTCTCTCTCCCTCTACCACATGGGCCCCGCTTGTCGATGCCTTCCCTCACGCGTCCACACGCCGCTCATTCTCTTCTCAGCGAGCCCCACCGGCCAGCGACTTAGCCCCGCGCGTGCCCCCACTGTCTGACCTGCGCAGCCCCGCTTGTCAGCCTCACCCGCTTTCTTTCCCCCCGCGGAACCGCTTTCTTTCCCCCCGCGGAACTGCCTCTCTGCCAGTGCGCACGCACGCCAAGGGAGCCGGCCCACATCATGCTCCCCTCACGCAACCGCCATGACCCTAGCTCCTTTTGAGCCTCGCGCACACCTGCTTTCTCCCTGCCTCATTTCCCTCGCTCGCAGTCCACCTCTCGCAGAACCGCCGCCGCTTCAAGCTTGTCGGTGACGCGCGCTCGCTGAGCCGCCCATGCCCTGGAGCCCCACGGCGAGCCTGCCCACTATTCCGGCCCGAGGACCGCCACAGCCAACCAAAGCCTCGCCCCAGTCGAGCTCCACCCGAGGTAAGACCGCCAGCTGAACTCCTTCTCTCCCCCCCCCGTTCTCTCTTCTTTGTTGAGCAGCCACCGGTGAAGGCCGGCCGCGGAACGGTGCCATCGTGCCGGGTCCTCCGGCCAACTGTAACACCCACTTTGTAAGCAGAGTTTAAAATGAGAAAGTATATGGCTCGATATCTATATGTGATGCTCATGTTTATCATTTCATGTGAACACCATATCTAGAAACAAATAATTAATTAAAAATAAATAAATATATGCCATTAAAACTTGCATCATGCTGGGATTTTATTTGTGTGTGCATTCTGTGACAACATAAAATATTGTAAAAGAAAAGAGATATGATGAAGTTCAAAGTGGAATTTAAAACTAGAAGAGATTTTAAAATTTAGGAGGGAGAGAGAGCAAACAAATATTATGTGATATAAAAATATAAATAATATTTTGTAAATACATCTCTAAATTGGTACCTTTATGGCACAGTATAATCTAAGGATAAAGTTTGGCGCAAGTTTGAATTTAACTAGAATTTAAATTTGAAATTTGGAAAAAAGAAGGAAAGGAAAATGAAAATAAAATGGAAAAAATAGAACTGGGCGCAGTTGGGCCTGAGCAACCGAATTTGGCCCACTTCCGTTTTGCTCCTGCGCAGCCCATCACCGCGCTCCCCCAACCTCGCTGACCAGTCGTCGCGCGCGCCGTGCTGCTGACCTATGGGCCACACCGGTCATCCGCTCCCGCGCGTGTCTGTTACACTGGGTGTGGCCCCCGCATGTCGGGTGTGTCCCTGTTATCCGGCCGAAAACGAAACAGCCCACACTGCGCGGCGACTTCTCCGCCGCCGCATGCTCCAACTCAACCACTTCCCCTCTACCTGGCTACCATGCGCGGCCCGTATTAAACCATCCCTCACATCATCCTCCACCCAAACCAAGTCGCGCCGCAACCCTCCACCTCTTCTAGAACTGTCCGCCATTGCAGTGTCCACTGAGCTTTGTGTCGACGAGAGAATCGCCGCGGGCGTCTAACGGTGGGGTGCCTCGGTCGATTTCGGGCACGCTGGTGGGTGTTGGTGCGTGGCGGAGTTGGTACCGGCAAGCAATTGCGCAGTGGACAATGGTGGCTTTGTGAATCTCTCACCGGAGAGGTACTCCACCCCGGTTCCGCCTTGCCCCGCCGCTCGCCTATCACAATCGCCTAATTCCGGTAAGAACACCCTCGGTATGGTTCGCCCACTCCTCTTCTCTGCAAATTATACGTTAGTTGCGAATTGGGGGCAGAATTTTCTGAATGTGGGTGATGGTCGGCCATGGCTCAGGTTCGGCGTCGTCCGCCATTGTGGGTAGAGCATTCTGCTCCATCAATCACCTTAGAAGAGAACCGAGCTGTGTCACCCTTGTGATCTCGCTCTGAATCACCATGCGCGGGATGGAACTAGCACTCGGACCGCTGGGCCGCTTCTGCGCCGGTGATGCGCCGTGTAGCTTGGGCGCCGCCGCGCTCAGCTACTGGAATTTGGGGACGGAGGGTGAGCGACCATCTACTGATGAACGGCTCCGAGTGAGCCTTAGTGGGGCCGAGTTGGGCATTGGATCTGGGCCGTTTGATCCGATCGTGCCGCTCAGAGCGATTCCGCTGCATGTATGGCCTATACCGTTGATCTTGGATCGTGTGGTTTTCACTGCATACCGTTTCGATCGTGGATAGATCTAATCCGCGCCATCCGCGCTTAATCGACGACTAGGAATCACCCGTACCCCTTCGCGGGTCCATTTTACTTAAGAGCCCCTCTAGAATTAGAGATTAGAACCCGCCATCCACTGCACAGTGCGCTGTGTCGGAAATTCTTGCGCAGAGACCCCTGAACTTCAGCTTATTTGAGGCCCAGTCCAGAACATTATAAAACCAGAGAAATTGAATTATAAATGGATTTTTAAAATGAAAATAATTACTAGAACTTAATAAATTCATAGAAAATCCATTTTTAGTCCAAATTAGTCCATTCCACTTTCTAAAATTTTGTAATTTTATTATCTATCACTTAGAGTCTCTTTTATCATGAAAACAGTAAGAAATTTATTTCTCACTTAATCTTATTTAAAACACATGAAACCTTTGAAAATTCATAACTTAAATTCTATAACCCCAAAAATTATGATTCCTGTTCCTAGAATTTTATTTTAATGTGTAGATTATTACTGTGTATTTTGTTTATATGTTTGGTCTAATGTTAATTTCTCTATATGCACTGTGCTTGTTTGTATTGTGGCGAGTAGAAGAGCCCGTGACGAGGATCCTGGTGAGCAGCAGGTTGAAGTAGCTGAGCAGGAGCTCATTGAAGGCAAGTTGTGCCCTTGACCACTTTTTACCCAATAATGTTCTTTCATATCACTTACTCATGCATAGGTTAATTCTGATGGGACTCGATAGGCATCCTAGATTGTTTATCTCATTACCTTGTTTACCCCTGAATCACTTGGGTAGTTTGCTATTGCTTTACATGGTTTTGGGATAATCATTTATTATATCTATGTTCCAATTCTTGTTTCTATTTATGTTCATGTCAAGTTCATTAATGTTAATTGGAACATAGAGCTTAACTTGAGAACCACGTGCCACCACAAGGGTTTAATGGGACGCCCTTGGCTGACTAATTAGGAAAGCTAGTGGAAGACTACCTTACCCGAAAGGGGCAAGGGCAGTAGGGGAGTTGCATGCAAGGAGGTTCTCGGGTTGATTTAGCTGCGATGGCGGTCAGACGGGGGATTCTTGCAAGTGCTCTTCCCATAAACTGTAGTGGGTTTTCGGAAGCTAGTGGAACTTTGTAAAGGCCTCGTAGTGTTGCCCTGCGCGCTTCCTAGGTAGAGGTGTATGGGAGTTGCGACCCCTTGGCAGATGGGTAACATGACTTGTGGGTAAAGGGTACAACCTCTGTAGAGTGTAAAACTGGTATACTAGCCGAGCTCACGGTCATGAGCAGCTCAGGACTCTCTGATGTTTAAATTATGGAACTTAAATTCAAATTTGTCATTTGCATTGCATGGGTTTATTATTAATTTGTTCAATTACTTTATTTAAGGTTTGGTATTTACTTACACTTAGTAACTGCTAATAAAATTTTGACCAACTAATTAAAAGCAATGCTCAGCTTTAACCCCTATCATTGATTAGCCTTACACATCACATGAACTCACACCTTTGTGAGTTTATGCCCACTGGTTCCCCACAACTTGTTGAGCTATGATCATGTGTGAGCTCACCCTTGCTGTCTCACACCCCCCACAGGAGAAGAGCAGGTGGTTCAGGAGGAGCCATAAGGCGAGGAGTATGATCTGATCTAGGTGGCGTTTCTCGGTTGACATTAGCGCCGACGATCCTTAGTTCATTTATATATTATTCTTTTATTTTGTAATAAGTCTTCCGCTATGTAATAAATACTCTGATGTTTTATGACATTTATCTCTATACACTCTGTTATTATATATGTTGTCTTCTTGGCGCATGTATGAGATGCACCTGGCTTTGTTCCTTAAAGCCGGGTGTGACAGAAGTGGTATCAGAGGAAATGTTGACTGTAGGACGAAACCTAGATAGAAATGGACAACCCTCACTTACTTACCTCACTCTGATTCATTCTATACTTACCTCATCTTGGTCTTGTCTCACCTTTTGCTACTCTACTCTGATTAATTTATCTTTTCTACTCTAAGACAAGATGGATTTCACACCTTGGAATCCTACCACTATGACCTTTTTAAGAGATAGGGAACCTAAGAGAAAATTTAAAACTATTTTCTTTATTTTGATTGGTTGATTGTGCTGATGCTAAATGTCTGATTTGCTTCTTTGATTGATTGGTATATTATATATGGACATCTTAGCATGTACCACCATAAGGTATTGAATTAGCTATGGTAGGTAAAATATTAATCTGCTTAGCTAATAAAATTCCCAAAGTAACCTGCTTTGTAAATACCTGCCTTGTTTGCTATTCTCTTACCATATGTATCTAACTCAGATGGTCAATACCAGGCGGGGTGGTGGAATTGATTTGCCTCCTAATCGACACACTCGGTGGATATATAGACAACCCCAGCCACAGCCTGCAGAGATGAATCCTCCTAATCCTCCACCAGGCGGAGTTGACCCACTGTTGCTGCTCAGATGAGGATGATGCAGCAAATGGCGGATACCATGGCAGATATGCGTGCACAGATGCAGCAAGAACGCCAGGAGATGCGTCAAGAAAGAGAAGAGATACGGCAGGAGTTGCATGGAGCGAGAGGAGATACGCCAGGAAAGGAGGGCGCAACAACAGCAGCTACAACAACAAATGCAACAACAACAGCAACAAGTACCACTGCCTCCACCTCCACCACCACCAGTTCCACCCCGAGATAAGCATAGGGAGTTCATGAGTCATAAGCCACCTATTTGCTAGCTCATCTGGTCCACTGGACGTGGATGATTGGCTGAAGTCTGTTGAGAAGATGTTGAATATTGCACAATGCACTGATCGGGAGAAGGTTTTATATGCTTCTGGACGTCTGACAGGTCCTGCTGCTGATTGGTGGGATTCATATACTGCTGCCCACGATGCTGCTGATACTATCACTTGGTAGAGTTCAGTACACAGTTCCGGAATTATCATATACCTGCTGGATTAATGAAGATTAAGAAGAAGGAGTTTCTGTCGCTAAAGCAAGGAAGTATGTCAGCTAGCGAGTACCGCGACAAGTTTATCCAGTTATCCAGATATGCCCCTGATGAAGTTGCTGAAGATGAGAGGAAGCAGGAGCATTATTGAAGGACTTAATGGACCACTGCATTATGCTCTAGTGGCGCATACATTTCCATCATTTCAGAGGCTACTTGATAAGGCGCTAGCTATTGAGCACAAGCGTGTTCAGCTAGGAGATTTGAAGAGGAAGGCTATATCTCAAGGACAAGGAAGCAGCAGTGTTCGTCCTCGCTACAGTTCACCCCAGGGTACACCAGTTCGCACTGGCGGAGGCCAGCGCCCAGTTCAGCAATCACCGCTGAGGACTCCACCTCCTCGACAGACTACCCCTACTGGCACCCCGACAAAGTTTTCAGGACAGAGTCCAGGCACTACTTGCTTCAAGTGTGGGAAGACTGGTCATTATGCAAATGTCTGCCCGTAGAGGACGGCTACTACTCCATTTCAGAATAGGCAGCAAACTCTAGGATCTGGCAAGGGATATTCTATTGCCAAAGTTAATCAAGTCAGCGTTGATGCTACTCCGATGGTGCAGACATCGTACTTGGTATGTTTTATGTTAATGCAATTCCTGCAACCATCTTATTTGATTCTGGTGCTACACATTCATTTATGTCTCCTAGATATGCCAACACAAATGACATAGCACTGCTAAAAATGAGAAAACCCATGATAGTAATTACACCTAAAGGGCCTGTTGAGGCGAATCAAATGACACGTAGATTGACATTAACCATTATGGGTAGAGAGTTTGGAGCTACTGCTATAATATTAGAATCAAGCAGTATAGATCTGATCCTTGGTATGTCATGGTTAAGAAAGGCAAAGGCCGTTATAGCGTGTGGTAGAGGTACCGTAGAACTCACTACCACTAAAGGAGAAAGATTTCAAGTTAATATTGCAGTAACCACCTCATCCAAACGTGCAATGTTCTTTATACCTAGGAGTTTGTTGGTGACAACATCCGTGTGGTTAGAGATTTTTCGGATGTCTTTCCAGAGGAGTTACCAGGGATGCCACCTGATAGAGAAGTTGAGTTTGTTATCGATCTCCTACCTGGAACCCCCTATTTCTAAAAAGCCATATAGGATGTCCGTAGAGGAGTTGAAGGAACTTAAGAAGTAGTTAACTAAGTTACAAGAGGCTGGGTACATTCGTCCGAGTTCCTCACCGTGGGGAGCACCGGTTCTGTTTGTACAAAAGAAGGATGGATCGCAGCGGATGTGTGTGGATTATAGATCTCTCAATGATGTTACTGTGAAGAATAAGTCCGTTACCCCGTATTGAGGATTTATTTGATCAGATGAGAGGTGCAAAGGTATTCTCGAAGATTGATCTCCGATCCGGTTACCATCAGATGAGGATTAGACCATCGGATATTCCCAAGACAGCATTCTCGACTCGATATGAATTATATGAGTTCACTGTTATGTCGTTTGGATTAACCAATGCACCAGCTTATTTTATGAATTTGATGAATAAGGTGTTTATGGAGTATTTGGATAGATTCGTCGTGGTATTCATCGACGATATTCTTATCTATTCTAAGAGTGATAGTGATCACGAGGAACATCTGAGATTGGTGCTACAAAAGCTACGAGATAACCAGCTATATGCCAAGTTTAGCAAGTGCGAGTTTTGGATTGGCGAGGTGCCATTTCTTCGTCATATTATTTCTAATGGAGGAATTTCAGTGGATCCTGCTAAAGTTAAGGAGATAATGGAGTGGAGAGTACCCACTACAGTTACTGAGATTCGGAGTTTCTTGGGATTAGCAGGCTATTATCGGAGATTTATTGAAGGATTTTCTAAGATTGCCAAACCTATGACTTCGCTTTTGGAGAAAGGAAAAGAATTTAAGTGGGATGAGAAGTGTCAAGACAGCTTTGATCAATTGAAGGAGAAATTGATGTCCCGCCAATATTGGTTATGCCAGACCTACAGAAAGGTTTTGATATTTATTGTGACGCATGTGGCCAAGGCTTGGGATGTGTGCTCATGCAAGAAGGACATGTGATTGCCTATGCTTCTCGTCAGTTAAAGAGACATGAATTGAACTACCCCACCCATAACATGGAATTGGCAGCCGTTGTGCATGCGCTTAAGATATGGAGACATTATGTCATGGGAACCAAGTGCCAAGTATATACGGATCATAAGAGTCTGAAGTATATATTCACTCAGAAGGATCTCAACCTTAGGCAACGTTGTTGGTTGGAGCTTATTAAGGATTATGATTTGGAGATTCACTATCACTCAGGCAAGGCGAATTTGGTTGCAGATGCCTTGAGTCGAAAGGAGCATGTTCATTCAGCTATTGCTGCCTAGCTACCTGATGAGATTGTTGAGGATTTCAGGAGACTTAACCTGGGGATAGTTGCTCACACTGAAGGAGTTACTATTGATGTGGAACCTACCTTGGAGCAAGAAATCCGCAAAGGACAGATTGGTGATGCTAAGATACAAGAGATTAAGGATCTGATTACTGAAGGTCGAGGACCAGAATTTACGGAAGATGAGCAGGGCACTGTATGGTTCAAGGACAGGATGTGTGTTCCTGATATTGAAAGCCTTCGAGAGACTATTTTAAAGGAGGCCCATGACTCGGATTATTCTATTCATCCTGGTAGTACTAAGATGTATCAGGATTTGAAACGGAAGTATTGGTGGTATGGATTGAAAAGAGATGTAGCTGCACATGTGGCTATGTGCGATGTATGTCAAAGAGTTAAGGCTGAACACCAGAGGCCAGCTGGACTATTGCACCCACTGAAGATACCTGAGTGGAAGTGGGAAGAGATTGGTATGGATTTTATTACTGGATTGCCTCGCACCTAGAAAGGATATGATGCTATATGGGTGATTGTGGATAGGTTGACTAAAGTGGCTCACTTTATTCCTGTGAAGACTACTTATAAAGCTCTCAGATAGCAGAGTTATATATGGCTCGGATTGTGTGTTTGCATGGAGTACCGAAGAAGATCGTGTCTGATCGAGGTTCGCAGTTTACCTCAAGATTTTGGAGAAGCTTTCATGAGAACATGAGTACAAAGTTGAATTTCAGTACAGCTTATCACCCTCAGACTGATGGACATACTGAAAGGACTAATCAAGTATTGGAAGATATGTTGAGAGCTTGTGCCCTTCAGCATGGAGGAAGTTGGGATAGAAGCTTACCTTATGCTGAGTTCTCTTATAATAATAGTTATCAGGCTAGTCTGAAGATGTCACCTTTTGAAGCTCTATATGGCAGGAAATGCAGGACTCCTCTGTATTGGGATCAGACTGGAGAAAGACAGTTCTTTGGGCCTGAACTGATTCAAGAAGCAGAAGAACAAGTTCGTATAATTCGATAGAATTTGAGAGTGGCTCAAACCAGGCAAAAGAGCTATGCTGATAATAGAAGAAGACCACTGGAATTTGAAGAAGGAGATTATGTGTACCTCAAGGTGTCACCGCTTCGTGGAATGAGGAGATTCAAAGTTAAGGGCAAATTGTCCCCTCGCTATATTGGACCATTCTTGATCTTTAGGCGAGTTGGGGAGATGGCATACCAACTCGAGTTACCTGCAAGTTTATCGGATGTGCACAATGTATTTCATGTGTCTCAACTTAAAAAGTGTCTCCGTGTCCCTGAGGAACAATTACCAATGGAAGAGCTCAGTGTTCAGGGTGATTTGACTTACACGGAGTATCCTATCAAGATTTTGGATACTTTAACTCGAGTTACAAGAAATAAGGTGATAAAGATGTGCAAAGTGCAATGGAGTCACCATGGCGAAGATGAAGCAACATGGGAAAGAGAAGAAGAGCTTCGCATAGATTTTCCCCATCTTTTCCCTCGGTCTTCCTAAATCTCGAGGACGAGATTATTTTTTAAGGGGGGTAGGATTTGTAACACCCACTTTGTAAGCAGAGTTTAAAATGACAAAGTATATGGCTCGATATCTATATGTGATACTCATGTTTATCATTTCTTGTGAACACCATATCTAGAAACAAATAATTAATTAAAAATAAATAAATATATGCCATTAAAACTTGCATCATGCTGGGATTTTATTTTTGTGTGCATTGTGTGACAACATAAAATAATGTAAAAGAAAAGAGATATGATGAAGTTCAAGGTGGAATTTAAAACTAGAAGAGATTTTAAAATTTAGGAGGGAGAGAGAGAGCAAACAAATATTATGTGATATAAAAATATAAATAATATATTTGTAAATACATCTCTAAATTGGTACCTTTATGGCACAGTATAATCTGAGGATAAAGTTTGGCGCAAGTTTGAATTTAACTAGAATTTAAATTTGAAATTTGGAAAAAAAGAAGGAAAGGAAAATGAAAATAAAATGGAAAAAATAGAACTGGGCGCAGTTGGGCCTGAGCAACCGAATTTGGCCCACTTCCGTTTTGCTCCTGCGCAGCCCATCACCGCGCTCCCCAACCTCGCTGACCAGTCGTCGCGCGCGCCGTGCTGCTGACCTGTGGGCCACACCGGTCATCCGCTCCCGCGCGTGTCTGTTACGCTGGTGTGTGGCCCCCGCATGTCGGGTGTGTCCATGTTATCCGGCCGAAAACGAAATAGCCCGCACTGCGCGGCCGACTTCTCCGCCGCCGCATGCTCCAACTCAACCACTTCCCCTCTACCTGGCTACCATGCGCGGCCCGTATTAAACCATCCCTCACATCATCCTCCACCCAAACCAAGTCGCGCCGCAACCCTCCACCTCTTCTAGAACCGTCCGCCATTGCAGTGTCCACTGAGCTTTGTGTCGACGAGAGAATCGCCGCGGGCGTCTAACGGTGGGGTGCCTCGGTCGATTTCGGGCACGCTGGTGGGTGTTGGTGCGTGGCGGAGTTGGTACCGGCAAGCAATTGCGCAGTGGACAATGGTGGCATTGTGAATCTCTCACCGGAGAGGTACTCCGCCCCAGTTCCGCCTTGCCCGCCGCTCACCTATCACAATCGCCCTAATTCCGGTAAGAACACCCTCGGTATGGTTCACCCACTACTCTTCTCTGCAAATTATACGTTAGTTGCGAAATGGGGGCGGAATTTCTGAATGTGGGTGATGGTCGGCCATGGCTCGGGTTCGGCGTCGTCAATCACCTTAGCAGAGAACCGAGCTGCGTCACCCTTGTGATCTCGCTCTGAATCACCATGCACGGGGTGGAACTAGCACTGGACCGCTGGGCCGCTTCTGCGACGGTGATGCGCCGCCGTGTAGCTTGGGCGCCGCCGCGCTCAGCTACTGGAATTTGGGGGGGGGAGGGTGAGCGTCCATCTACTGATTGTCACACCCGGGTTTCAGGGGTCCAAAGCCCGGGCGCGAACATAATCACCAGGTGTGCTGGGACCAAGTCTCACACATATGATGAATCATGGCACTGGATCGAATGTCACAACTTTACTATAATAGGAGTTCTGTACAAAATAGATAATTACATTATAAGGAGACAACGGTCCAGAAACCCAAAGTTGACTGGGAGACGATGGCCTAGATCTCTCACGAACACATCACAGCATCCTCCATGCGCCTCATTCTGCGGTACCTGTTCTTGACCTGTGGGGGGGTGTGAGACAGCAAGAGTGAGCTCACATACGTTCATAGCTCAACAAGTTGTGGGGAATAATGTGCATGAACTCGCCAAAGGTGGGAGCTCACATGAAGTGTAAGGCTTACCAAAGAGGATGGTTGAAGCTGAGCATTGCTTTTAAAGTTGGTCAAAATTTTATTACCAATTACTAAGTATAAGTAAATACCAACCCAATTAAGTAGTAGAACAAAAGTAACAACAACATCACCTGTGATGCAATGCATATGACAAATTGAATTTAGTTCCATAAATTAATCATGTGAGTGTCCGAGCTGCTCTGACCGTGAGCACGGCTAGTATACCAGTTTTACACTCTGCAGAGGTTGCGCATCTTTACCCACAAGTCATGTTACCCATCTGCCAAGAGACGGCCAATCCCATACACCTCTATCGAGGAGGCGAGGCAGGGTAACACTACGAGGCCTTTACAAAGTTCCACTAGCTTCAGAAAACCCGCTACAGTTTATAGGAAGCTCCAATGCAGGAATCCCTCGCATGACTGCCATCGCAGCAAAAATCCCAAGGGCCTCCCTACACTGACCACTCCCCTACTGCCCTTGCCCCTTTCGGGTAAGGTAGTCATCCACTAGCTTTCCTAATTAATCAGCCAAGGGCGTCCCATTAAACCCTTGTGGTAGCACTGTTTTCCCGGGTGGTTCTCCATGTTCCAATTAACATAATGATCTTATCATGAACAGTAAATAACAACTGATAACAAAAGTGTAATCATGAATAATGTATCTCCATACCCAAAACCACATATAGCACTAGCAAGTACTACCCAGAAAGTTCAGTGGTAAACAAGGCATAAAGATAGACAAACTAGGGTATCCTATTGGGTCCCATCAAAATTAACCTATGCAGATCATTATGATTAATTAGAACATGAGTGGGTAAAAAGAAGTGATCAAGGGCACAACTTGCCTGGGACTTGAGATTCCAGGTACCAGGATGATCTTCAAGTGACTCGTGACCTCACTGCTAGTCGTAGCAATACAACAAACATGGTATATGCAAAATTAACATCACCCAAACATAAGAATAAACTACGTAATAATAATCTACACGTCGCTACGAGATCGCAGAAACAAGAACCACTAAATTCGGAGCTATGGTTATTAAGTTATGAATTTCTGAAATTATTTAGTGCTTAGAATAGATTAATCCAAATGAATAATTTTAATTCAAGTTTCATGGCTAAACAAAGGTACTAGGTGATACACAATATTAATAGAAAATTATTGCAACTAGAATGACTCAATTTGGAGTTAAAATGAATTAACTATGAATTTCACAAGTTTCTAGAATTATTTTTGTATTAAAAACCATTTTTCTAAATAAATTCTAAATTTCTCATGGCTGCTGGACTATGGACACTATTTTAACAAGGTCTAGGGGGCTCTGTGTAAAGTTCTGGGCCTAACTGTTAAGTCTTCCTATAGTGGAGGGATGACGGATTTATTTGGTAAAAGTATAAGGTCTCTTTTGCAAGTCTTGCTCGGCGAAGGGGTATCAATAGATCTGAGCCGTCCGATCTTATACCTACGGCCCTGATTAGATTACCATTAAAATGAAGCGGTGGACGGTCGTGATCGTAGGATGTTATATCAGTGGTCCGAAATTCGTCCACGACACACGCAGGTCCCAACCCACGGATCATGAACCAACGGCGAGGATCAAAGGATCTAATCGGTATTCCCTCGGTCCAATCCCGTCCGCACATTTGCAGTCAACGGCCACGATCCAAGCGCCTAAAGCGGTATGCTTGAATTGATCTGGGCCATCCATCACGTATCAACGGTCAAAACACTGTCTTCCCACCCGCTGCCAGACCAAGTCGAGTGGCGGCGCGGCCGGAATCCACTCCCTACAGCGCACTAAGGCGACACCGCCCGACATCTGGTGACCAGAGCTCATCGAAGAATGGACCAAAATGTTGTGGGGAGATCAACAGAGCTAGCTATGGAGCCCATACCGGACAGGGTGGTTAGCAGTGGTCCTGCCCACGAGTTCATGCGGCATAGCGGTGGATCACCGACACCGGCGGGGAGTTAGGGACAACGCGATTGATCTCTGGATCCCGCAATCCCACGCCCAGGTTTTCTCCGACCCGGTGATGGCTCACAATTCGGCAGCGTGGGTGGAATACCCCAGCGGCGGCCCGATTCCTCCACGATACAACACGGCTGGGTAGCACTTCATCATGACTGGCGAGAAATCCTGGCAGCACCAGCCACCAATCTTCCTAGCGAGGCCATAACCACAATATTTGGGACCATGGAGCCCCACCAGACCAACGCTCGAGACCCAGCCAGGATCCATGGCGGCGGATCCTGATCCCCCTTCTTCTCTCTCGACGACCCGATCTCTCTCTCATGGCGATGGTGGAACGCTTGATGCTCGTGGATGAGGAGCCGAGAGGCATGGTGTATGGCTTTATACCCAGAGGGATCGAGGAACCGGTCACGGATTGTGCGCACAGCTGTTACGGCGTTGCGTTTGTTACCGAGAAAACAGGGAAGACGACGGAGCTGACGTTGTGGGGTCCATAGGGAAGTGGCAGCAGAGCTGAGCGACCGCGGAAGGACCCATCCTGGCAAGGCGGGGCCACACGCTAGAGAAAGCTAGCCAGTTGGGCCTAGAGCGCCGATTTAGTTGCGCACAGCGGCGAACGCGATGGAGCCGATACGGTGAAGACGAAGCACCTGACAACGCGGGCCCATGAGGCGGTGATGGTACCCCAGTGCACTAATACCTGATGAGTGTCCGACCATGCGGCCCCACACGCCAGTGCCCGACGCGCGGAGTGCAGAAGAGTGGGCCAAGAGAAGAGGAGTAAGTGGGCTGGACTAGCGCTGAAAACGACCCAGCCACAATCCTTTCTTTTTTTATTTTTTAATTCATTTCCAATTGCTAATTCAAATTTGATTTGAATTTTAAACTCAGGATCAAATGTTCAATACAAAATGACGGCATGGATGCAATTATTTAAATATATTGCCTTATTAATTTATTTAGGAAAATGTTGCAAAATTGATTCATATAACATTTCTTGTAGAATTTTTGAATGTGTGATACATTTGTGAGTTAATTTCAATTTATGGTCAAAATTACCATCAAGATCTCTAGCATGATGCAACTTTATTTAACTATTTATTGGTCTCTTAATTTTAACTTGATATTATTGTTTGAACATGGGGAGGAAAAGTACTAATAGATTTTCGAAGGCCTTCAAAATTCTCACAACCTTATTATATACTTTTATTTCTTTATTTAATTATTTCATCATTTTTCTCTCAATTTTGGGCTTTACAAATCCTACCCCCTTAATAGAAATCTCGTCCTCGAGATTTGTAAGAAAAGGGATACAGAAGGATTGGTTTGTAGTCCGGCTTTTAGTCTATAATTGGTTCAAAAATCCAAAGTCTCGTTTTTTTCAATAGTGGGTGATTAGGAAGGCCTGGGTATATATGGGTATAGCCACTTTATTATGCAGGATGAATGATATCTTTAAAGCATATATAGTTTTGGGTAAGAAGGAGTGGGGTAAGAAAAGACTCCATCCAAGATTGTGGATCTTGACATCTTGGTGACCTCACTTGATCCTTGAAGACTTGAGTTGGTGCTCATCCTTTCTTGATGAAGTTGATCATCTTCTCCGGTCTTGTCTCATTGATTAGGAGTTAGTGTATATTATCGGGCTAGGGAATATGGTTAAGATAGATATGGATGAGATAGACTACATGATGTAGGTCAAAAGCTTGTTTGATGTTAGTGGGGATAGGCAGATTATGTAATCCATCGCGACTCTATTGGTTGCATTAGATCTCATGCACGTGGCTGAGTTGGTTTAAGGCACTAGTTTAGTTTTAAGTGCATGAGGGGTATGGCCTTTTCTTTTGTACCAGCATTAAGTAACTTACTCTAGATTAGATCATAATAGATTAGATAAAATCTAGATTAGGTTAGATATGACTGGATTAGACTAGTTAAGATCTAAGGAAAATTTTGGATTAGCTCATGGTTGTTATTCTAGAGTGGGATAAATATGCTAATTAGGGCAAGATGAATCCATAAGGATAAGGTAGAATCCTTTGAGGTCAGTTAGATCTATTAGGGTGACATAAGATCTTTTCAAGATAAGATGAGTATCTTTTAAGATAAGATGGATCTATGAGTGTAAGATAGAATCTTTCAAGATGAGATGGATATTGTTGGGCTAGATACTTTAATGATGGATAATCTAGTTTATCTAGTTATTTTATGATTTTTTGCCTATATGTATACGTAGATGCAATTGCGGACATTACTCCACAACTCATCACACTCAATCAAAGATCCAAATCAGACAAGTATCATAAGAACAAGCATTCAAGTACATAGATACCTATAAAAAATAGTTTTATTTTTGTTCCTAAGATTTGGTCTCCTATTCCTAAAGGTCACTTTAGGCACAGGATTTCAAAGTGTGAAATCCACATTTGTCTTTAGAAGGAAAATGTAAGAATAATCAGAGTGAAGCGGAAATAGATGAGAAGAGATTAAGTTAAGTTTAGAAAGAATCAGAGTAGCAGAGGTAAGTAAATAAGGGTTGTCCAGTTCTATCTAGGTGTCGTCCTACAGTCAACATTCCTCTGATACCACTTCTGTCACACCCGGGTTTCAGGGGTCCAAAGCCCGGGCGCGAACATAATCACCAGGTGTGCTGGGACCAAGTCTCACACATATGATGAATCATGGCACAGGATCGAATGTCACAACTTTACTATATAATAGGAGTTTTGTACAAAATAAATAATTACATTATAAGGAGACAACGGTCCAGCAACCCAAAGTTTACTGGGAGACGACGGCCTAGATCTCTCACGAACACATCACAACATCCTCCATGCGCCTTGTTGGAACTTGCTCTCAGTTGCAAGGGGATCCAACAAGGGTGAACAGTGATGACAACAGGCACTTGCGCTAGATGGCAAAAGCTCTGTTAATCTGGCCTCTCACGGGCACTGTGCAGGGGTATTTATAGGTACCTGAGTGCGCAGCACCCCGAGCTAAGGACGCATGTGCCCTCAGCTACCTAGATTATCCCTAGAATATTCCCATAAAGCGGGGTTACAGACCGTAATTACAGGAATGCTTTTACAAATTAGGCCCGTAACGCACGGCAGCCAAGCGGGGCCCGTTACAATGGGCCGGATTGCACGTGGGCCTCCGAGCTGGACGAGGCCGCACCGTGGGATGCCCTTCGCCGCCAGTCTTCGTCTGGTGCGGAAGAAGCGAAGGGTGTCCCTGCCTATTTTGTTTCTGTTAGTTCAGCTGCTGCAGCGAAGGCTTCGAGCGAAGGGTGGCGCCTTTGCCTTCGCCCCAACATTTGCCCTCCGAGGGACCAGTTCGACAAAGTCACCTGGTGCCGAAGACGTCGTTAGATGGCGGAGACGCTGCCCTCGCTCGAAGTGGTTCCGCGGGGGTTTTTGACATGACCGTTGATTGACGGCGTACTGTTGGATTGCGGGTTTCCCGAAGCGCCGCGCCCTAGCTATAAAAGGGGGCAGGGGTCGGTGCTTTTTGAACTTCACCTTCCGCGCTCCGCGAAAACCCTAGCCGCCCTTTCCGCCGTCTTGCTGCTCGTCTGCCCGCCGTGCGCTTGTTCGCCGGAGATCTGGCTCGAGTGAAGCAGACCGCCCGCCTCCGCCGACGGTACGTAGCGATGCCGTCCTCGTCTTCTTCCGCTGCCGCTACACCGCTGGCCGTTCCCTCGCCGCCGGCCGCCGCCTCGTCTGAGGAGACGCTGAGTAGTTTAATGGCGGAGGAGTTGCGCGCCGGCGATTCTGTTGATTTTGGCGTATCGCGGATGTCGTCGGCCCGCGTGCAAGATATGCAACGGTTGGGTTACTTCGGCGGCGGAGTTGGTCGAGTCCCGGGGACGGAGGAAGTCCCCGAGCAGAGGGCGAGTTGGTCGTTTTCGAGGCGTTCTTCGCCGTCGGACTCCGCTTGCCTGCGCACCGATTTGTTGGCGAAGTCCTGCGCAGGTTCAACGTTCAAATACATCAGCTGACACCGAATGCCATAATGGCTCTGTCGAAGTATGTCTGGGCGACGACTTCGTACGGCGGACAGCCATCGGTGGAAGTTTTTGCGAAGTATTATTATTTGCATTGGCAGAAGAGGATGATTGGAGGCGAAGTTGCTCAGTTTGGATCCTGCACATTCACGCCGAAGACCGGCAAAACCACGATGCAGGTAGTCGAGTTGGTTCCTTGCGCCCGCAACAAGTGGGGCAACTGGAATGAATTTTGGTTTTACGTCGCTGAGGGTACCGTCGAAGGCCATGAGGGACTCCCCGTGTCCGCGATGTGTTCTCATTTTTACTCAGCGTACCCGCCCTTTGAAGTGGCGGAGGGGGATGAGGACGAAGGGGCTCTTCGGCTCGCCGCCGGCCTGAGCAGTGGGCGCGACTTGGTTGAAGAATTTGTGGCGTACGGGGTGTGGTTGGCCATTGGCGCATGGCTGGGCGTTGGGTGAAGTATGCCCTCGCCAGATGCCTTTTCATGGTGGAAGGGTGGTGCGCAGTCCCGCCTTCGCCCTGAATCTGCAAAACCGCGATCCGGCCGCCGTTGTGCGTGAGGCGGAGGATGGGGCGGTGCGGCTTGTTGGACGCTACGTGCCGAGGACAGAGGGCCAGCGCAGCTGGGATATCCGCGGGTCGAATGACCGCTTGAACAGGGTTTTTGAATTAAATCAATTGCCATATGACGGCTACCCTGGTCAAGACGATGTGGACCGCCGTGGGAAGAAACCGGCGGTGGAGACCGGAGACGACCCTGCGCCGGCGGCCGCCCCATCGTCTAAAAAGAGAAAATTAGGTACTGCTATGGGAGGACTTGGGGTTTCTGATCGTTTTGCTAGAGAGTTGATGAGGACGTGCGCGGCCCCGGGGGAAAGGATGTCTTCGCCCGAGCTCCGGGAGTCTTCGGCTCGGATGCTGAGGGTTACGGGGGTTGCTGGCCAAGGAATGTTCCTGTCCCGCGCGGCTGGCGAGGACTTTTTTACATCTCGCATGGTTCGTGAATGGAGGGTATTTCCTTACGGGCGGAATATTGCTGCTGTTGTGTCAGCAGTGATGGACAAGGATCGCCAGGGAGCTGCACAGAAGCGCCAGGCGGCTGTTAGGCTCGTTGAAGCCAGGCCGAAGAGGCAGCGGGGGGCTGCGAAGGCTGCAGCCACCGGCGGAGGCCGGCCGCCGCTGGCGGCGAAGTCGGGCGTCCCTGCATCTAGCAAGGCGCCGGAGGCAACGGCAGGCCCCGGAGGCTCGAAGTCGGCGAAGGCGGTGCCGCCGTCCAGCGGAGTGGCGGAGGTCGCGAAGGCGGCCCGAGCGTTGCCGTTGGCGGGCAAACGTGTCGCTGACTTCGTCACCGATATTAGTGTGGACGACTATCTCGGTGGTAAGTTGTTGGCTTGGCCTTTTTTTTTGATTGGTTCGTTGGTACGTTGCAGGGTTGGGCGAAGGCCAACTTGCTATGGTTGCGCCTGCCGCGGCGACCACGACGGCTGCCGCAGTGCCGAAGGCGAAGGGCGGGGCTCTTAGCGCGGGAGGCGAGGCGTCGGCCCTCGCGGTTGTGATGGATGAGGCGGGCGCTGCGTCCCGCCGGCTAACGGAGGTGACGGAGGCGCTACGTCAGGTGACGGAGGTGACGGAGGCGCTACGTCAGGTCCGCTGCGTCGGGGGCCCTCACGGCAGCTGTGGCTGCCGAAGTCGAAAGACTTCGGACACAACATGCTGACGCCGTCCGTGAAAAATCGGCCGCCGACAGCAAGTGTCGCAAGCTAGCGGACAAGGTGGCCACACTGGAGGACGAGAAGGCCGCCTCCGGCGCCAGCTGGCGGGGGAAAGGAGGGAGACCAACGAGGCCCTTGTCAAGGCGTAGGCTGCGCAGGCGGAGGCCAACCTGGCGCGGGCGGAGGGCAATCTTGCTAGGGAGCGCACCGAGCAGCTGCAGGAGCGGCTCACCGCACTGGAGAGCCGTGTGAAGGGGGCCGAGGCCGCGTCACGAGCGGCAGAGCGGACGCGCCAACTGCTTGTAGATACATACCGTGGCCTGGGCGCGGGGACCGGTGAATTCGAAGTGCTGGACCGAGAGCCCGGACTTCGGTGCCTGGAGTGGGTGCAGGAGGAGTTGCAGGCGCTCCCACTGTCGTGGAGGGGTTTATGGCGTATGCCTCCTGGTCACCTGCGAGGGGGCGATGAACGCGCTCTCCCGCGAAGGGTGCCGGCACTTCGAGGTCTTCGACCAAGTCGAAGAAGATTTTGAGCAAGATATCTTCAAGGTTGAGGACCCCGTAGTGAAGGAATCCGCCGGAGCTATCTTCGACCGGCTGTGGGGTCCACACGGTCGCGAGGTGGTCAGGGAGCGCGCCGAGACAGCGAGGGCTCAGGTAACGTTTTTGCTTGTTTGGTATTTGTTGGACGTGGGCTGTGTGTGTGTGTGTTTGATGAATTTGTGTGTTTTGGCTTAGGCGGCGCGTGGCGAGAGGGTCGACGACTTCGGGGCGCTGAACAGCATGCTGACTGACCCGGAGTCGACCCCGGCGGAGGCCGCGTCTGGGGTCGCCCTGGAGCCGACCCCAGACATTGCGGGGGACGCGTTGGGTGCCCCCGCATCCGCTGCGGCCGGCGAAGACCTGCCCCCAGAGGTCGCCGAAGGCGCGCCTGATGCCTCCGCAGCTGCCGCGCCGAGTGCTGAAGATCCCGCAGCGGTAGCGGCGGAGATAACAGCGGAAGCAACGGCGGAGCCAACGGCGGAGGCTCCCGCAATGTCAGGGCCGTCGCAGGTGGCGTAGTGGGTGTAGAGGGTTGGGGGAATTTGTACATGTTACTGAATTTTGGTTGCTGCGCAGGTTCAAGATTTTAGGCCTGCGCACACAACCGCTACTACTAAATTTTTGGCGGCTTCGACCGCGGAAGATGGTAATGGATGTGGTGGGTCTGCATCTGAGTTTTTTGATTGTGCTGACTCTGGGAGCTCGATTGAGTGGACTGAGGAGTCGTCGGAGGACTTGGACTACTTCGCGGCCTTGGATGTGGCTGCGGCGGAGGCTTCGCCGCACGCCGCGGACGCAGGGGATGTGCCAGGTCCTAGCACCGGGCGACGGTGACGAAGGGCAGTTGCGAAACGTAGAGTTAGTGGGGCGGAGGGGGGCTCGGCTTCGTGTGAGTGGGGCTGGCCGGCAGGAACTGTTGTCTTTGCCGGCCGCCGAGAATACAGGTGAAAGGGAACTGCAAAGTCTTTTTGCGGGTGAGGAGCTTAGGATAATGTTATTTAATTATAGGGAGATGGGAATTATTCCTAAGGTTGAGCCGTTGTAGAGTGTGGTGCCCTCGCTTGTATATGTAGAGGCTTGTATGATGAAATTGTGTGCCCTCGCTTGCATATGTGTGCGAAGGCGTTGTGTACTTTGTCTGGTTTGTTTTGTTGTGCTGTGTTGGTGTGATTAAAGTTGGTCTTGGCGTGGACGGTTTGATGTTGTCGTTTCTGCCTTTGTTGTGCTAGTCCGGTTGCACCCTTAGGTGTCTTCTGCGCGGATAGTCTTCGTGATAGACTTTGATTTTTTCGCACTTGTGCTAATCCGGCTGCACCCTTAGGCGACTTCTGCGCGGATAGTCTTCGCGATAGACTTCGATTTTCTCGCACTTGTTGTGCTAATCCGGCTGCACCCTTAGGCGACTTCTGCGCGGATAGTCTTCGCGATAGACTTCGATTTTCTCGCACTTGTTGTGCTAATCCGGCTGCACCCTTAGGCGACTTCTGCGCGGATAGTCTTCGCGATAGACTTCGATTTTCTCGCACTTGTTGTGCTAATCGGCTGCACCCTTAGGCGACTTCTGCGCGGATAGTCTTCGCGATAGACTTCGATTTTCTCGCACTTGTTGTGCTAATCCGGCTGCACCCTTAGGCGACTTCTGCGCGGATAGTCTTCGCGATAGACTTCGATTTTCTCGCACTTGTTGTGCTAATCCGGCTGCACCCTTAGGCGACTTCTGCGCGAATAGTCTTCGCGATAGACTTCGATTTTCTCGCACTGTTGTGCTAATCCGGCTGCACCCTTAGGCAACTTCTGCGCGGATAGTCTTCGCGATAGACTTCGATTTTCTCGCACTTGTTGTGCTAATCCGGCTGCACCCTTAGGCGACTTCTGCACGGATAGTTTTCTCGATAGACTTCGATTTTCTCGCACTTGTTGTGCTAATCCGGCTGCACCCTTAGGCGACTTCTGCGCGGATAGTCTTCGCAATAGACTTCGATTTTCTCGCACTTGTTGTGCTAATCCGGCTGCCCTTAGGTGACTTCTGCGCGGATAGTCTTCGCGATAGACTTCGATTTTTCGCACTTGTTGTGCTAATCCGGCTGCACCCTTAGGCGACTTCTGCGCAGATTTGTCGCACGCGAGGGTGGCTAGCGCTTAGCCTCGCGGTGACCTCGTGTTGGTCGAATGTCGAAGACCGTCGTCGCGGTCTTTTCGACGCATGTCTTTGCGGGGGGTTTTTCACACATATATTACATGGCTCCGCCTCGTTAAAAACCTCCCCCCGGGAGGAAAAGAGTGCGGGCCGGTACAAGATTGTTTTTGCGAATTACAAGGGCGAAGACGGCCCTGAGGAATCAAACAAAAAATTTGCGAAGGTTGTCGATGTTCCAGGAGTGTTCCAGGTCCTCGCCGTTTGGCGTTGTGAGCCTGTAAGCGTTGGGGGAAGCTTTTGTCTTGACTATGAAGGGGCCCGCCCACTTGGGCTCCAGCTTGCCCTTGGACTCCGTCCGAGCTGTTCGAACGAGTACGAGGTCCCCCTCGCTGAACTCCCTCGGGATGACTGAGTGGTCGCGCCATGCTTTGGTCTGGGCTTGGTATTTGTTCAGGGCCAGTAGGGCGAAGACTCGGTCTCCGTCGATGAGATCCTTTGAAGTTGGCTCGTCCACATCGGGGACGGCTGACGGAACTGTTCGCGGGGACCCGTGCTTTATTTCTTGTGGGGTCATGGCCTCCGATCCGTATAGAAGGCGGAAGGGAGTAAACCCGGTCGCCCTGCACTCAGTCGTGTTTAGTGCCCAGACTGCCTCAGGTAACAAATCGGTCCATCTGCCCTTTTTTTCATCAAGGAGCATTTTCTTGATAGCTGTGAAGATTTTCCCGTTGGCGCGCTCCACGACCCCGTTGGACTGCGGGTGATAGACTGAGGCGAAGGCAAGCTTGGTGCCAATGGAGAAACAAAAATCCTTGAAGTCTTGGTTGTCAAACTGCTTGCCGTTGTCAACTGTTAGTTCGGACGGTACTCCGAAGCGGCAAACGATGTTCTGCCAGAAGAATTTTTGGGCAGTCTTTGATGTTATTGTAGAAACAGCCCGCGCCTCGATCCATTTGGTGAAGTACTCGACCGCGACGAAGGCGAGCTTAAGGTTCCCCTGGGCGGTGGGCAGGGGCCCGACAATGTCGAGGCCCCAGCGCTGGAGAGGCCATGTATGGGCGATCAGCTTTGTATACTGCGAGGGGCCGCCTGACCGAGGAGAAAACTTCTGGCAGGCTTCGCAGGACCGTGTGACCCGATTTGCGGCGCAAATCATTGCGGGCCAGTAAAGCCCTGGCGGATCACCTTAGCAGCAAGGGCCCTCGGCCCTGCGTGGGAGCCGCACGTGCCACTGTGGACTTCACGTAGAATCTGCATGCCTTCGGCTTCGGTGACACACTTAAGCATTGGCTGACTGACCCCTTTTTGTAGAGTTGTCCTTCAATCAGTGCGAAGTCTCGGCTTCGATGTCTGAGACGCTTGGCCTCACTGATGTCGGTTGGATGATAATACCCCTGCAGGAACAGGGTTATGGGTGCCCGCTAGTCTTCGGTCATGATAAGGTTGACTGTGCGGTGGCCCTCGCTGTCATTGGTTATTTGGAGCCCTTCAGGGCTCCGGACTGCTGGCGTGCCGATGACATGAAAGAACACGTCGGAGGGCAGAGTTTCGCCCCTGGCGGCGGCTTGGCCAATGCATCGGCCTCCTCATTCTTGGCCCGATCCACATGTTGCAAGGTGAACCCCTTGAACTGCCTCTCGAGACTTCGGATGGCCGCGAGGTACTGCATGAGCGCGGGGGTCCTTGGCTGCATAGTCTTCTCGACTTGGCCGGCAACTACCTTGGAGTCTGTTTTGATGATGCAAGTGGTGACTCCGAGGGCCCTTAGCTTGCGGAGGCCGAGGATGACTGCGTCGTATTCTGCTATGTTATTTGTGCATCTGTCGGATTCCAGATTGAAGCTGAGTCGTGCTGCATATCTGTGCTTGACCCCAACTAGTGAGGTGATGACTGCAGCGACGCCTGCCCCCGCATGGCACCATGCGCCGTCGCAATGGATCGTCCAAGTCTTCTCTGCGGACGGATCTGGCTGTGTTGTTGGCCCAGTCCAGTCGACGACGAAGTCTGTCAGGACTTGAGACTTGATAGCTGTCCTGGGCTTGAAGCAGATGTGGTAGCCGGAGAGTTCGGCCGCCCACTTGGCAATCCTCACCGACGCCTCCGGGTTTCTGAACAATTCGCCGAGTCCTCTGTTTGAGGTGACTCGGACCTTGAATGCTTCGAAGTAATGGCGCAGTTTGCGCGACGACATGACGACTGCATAGGCAATCTTCTCTAGCTCTGTCATGTTGCACTTGGACGGTGTCAGTACTTCGGAGACATAATACATAGGGCACTGCCAGACCATGCCCTCGACAGTCTGCTCCTGCACTAGTGCCGCGCTGACCGCATGTGGAGAAGCCGCGACGTAGAGCAGCAGGGGGAGCGAGGGGTCGGGGCTGGTAAGGACGGCCAACTCTGTCAGGTACTGTTTTAATGAGGCGAAGGCCGCCGCCTGCTCTGGTCCCCAGGCGAAGTCTTTTGCACCACGGAGTGTCTTGAGGAAGGGGAGACTTCGCTCGGCGGACCTAGAGATGAATCTGTTGAGAGCGGCCAATCTGCCTGTCAGGCGCTGGACGTCCCTGACGGACTGCGGAGGCATCATGTCTAAGATGGCCTGAATCTTGGTTGGGTTGGCCTTGATGCCGCGGTGTGATACCAGGTAGCCAATATTTTGCCTTGGCGAACGCCGAAGACGCACTTTTCCGGGTTTAGGCGGAGTTGTGCGTCTCGCATGTTCGCGAATGTTTCGGCGAGGTCGGCGAGGTGGTCCTCCTTGCTTTTGCTGGCGACGACAATGTCGTCTACATATGTGAATATGTTCTGCCGACCTGCCCTTCGAGCACTGTTTTGGTAAGCCTGGAGAAGGTGGACCCGGCGTTCTTGAGTCCCTCCGGCATTCTGATGAAGCAATATGTGCCGAAGGGTGTTATAAAGCTGGTGCTGGCCTTGTCTTCTTCCTTCATGTATATCTGGTGGTAACCGGAGAAGCAATCGAGGAGGGACATGACCTCGCATCCGGCCGCGCTATCGACTATTTTGTCGATCCGCGGCAACGGGAAATTGTCCTTTGGGCAGGCTTTATTGAGACTGGTGAAGTCGATGCACATTCGCCACTTCCCGCTCTTTTTCTGCACCATCACGACATTGGAGAGCCATGTGGGGTAAGCCACCGACTCGATGAATTTGGCCTCGAGGAGGCGGTGCACCTCTGCCTTGGCGGCCTCCGTCTTTTCGTCGGACATCTTGCGAAGCCGCTGCTTTTTCGGCCGTACCGAAGGGTCGATTCCCAGACTGTGCTCAATTATTGAACGGCTGACCTCAACCAGATCGAGGGCCGACCAGGCGAAGACGTCTTTGTTCTTGGACAGGCAGCAAAGGAGCTTTTCTTCTTCATGCGAAGTAAGGTCTTCGCTGATAATGACTGTCTGCCTGGGCGTGGCCTGGTCGAGGGGGACAGTCTTGGTCCCGTCGTTGCTCTGCAGCTGCGCCTTGTCGTGTTGCTTATCGGTTGGGCTGGCAGGCGCGGGGACCTCGCGTTGGGCCGTGAGGCAGTGCACGTTTCTTTGACCGGGCACGAAGTCCCGCTCTATGTTACGCGCAGTCTGTTGATTGCCGAAGACTGTGATGACGCCGAACGGACCTGGTATCTTCATACATAGGTACAGTCCGTGAATGGCTGCTTCGAACATATTGATGGAGCCCCGGCCCATGATGGCATTGTAAGGATATACCATGTCCACTATGTCAAAGGTTATTTGCTCGCTTCGGGCATTGGGTGCTACACCGAAGGAGAGAGGCAGCTCTATTTTGCCGACGGGGAAGGTGCCCTTGCCGCCGAAGCCATACAACGGGTTGTCCGAAGGCTTAAGCAGGCTGTGGCTTATGCCCATGCGATCGAAGGCGTGGAGGAAGATGATGTCCGCCTGACTGCCGTTGTCAACGAGGACCTTGTGCAGGTCCCAGCCTGCCATGCTGCAATTGATAACCATGGCGTCGCAGTGGGGGGCGCTGCGCAAGTCGACGTCCCGTGCGTCGAAGGTTAGCGGTATGTGGGACCACTTTGTCTGCACGACTGGGCCCGTGACGGCGACATGGTTGATGCTGCGGTAGTGGTCCCGCTTCTGCCGCTTGGTGTCGAAGTCAGTGCTGGACCCCCCAGTTATCATGTGGATGACTCCGCGATATGGTTGATCGGCGAAGTCTTCCTGCTTTGGGGCATGGGGGATGTTTTGATGTTGCTGGTGTGGTGGTGGGGGTGGAGGAGGTACGATTTGTACTTCCTGATGGTGTTGGTAAGCGTGGTGCGGTGGATGCGGGGCGGGAGCGTGGATATATGGTGGAGGGGGTTGCTGGTAATTGTGCGCGACAATTCTGGGGTTGTCGGCTGGCTGCGCCCGTGCCATTCTGTATCTGGTAGCCTTCGTTTCGGGGCAGTCTTTGGTTTGGTGGGCGCAGTCTTCGCCATGGAAGAGGCAGTAGAATCGGCGCGGGCGGCTGCGCACGCCCTCGGCCCCGCCACGAGTGCCGTTTCCGCGGCCCTGGGGGGATATTCCTAGCGACGAGGGGGGTCAGCAGCGGGATGCTGGTTGGTGATGTTGTGCACTTGCTGCTGATTGCGGCCGTCTCGACCGGAGTCTGGCTGCGGAGTCCTTGTCCACGTGCGGCTGGACTGTGGAGCATCTTTTGGCTTCCTTTGGGACTCAATCTTGCGCTGGTGGAGCTCTTCGGATCTGGCGTACTTTTCAAACAGCTGATATAACTCTTGGAGGTTCTTCGGTGGATCTCTGATGCAGTGGCTGTAAAGGACGCCGGCGCGAAGGCCACTGATAGCATAGTGGATGGCAATCTGGTCATCGACTGAGGGCAGCTGTGACTTGAGTGTTAAAAATTTGCGGTAATACCCTCAGAGTCTCCTTTTCTAGCTGCTTGCAGAGCGAAAGTTCGGCCAGGGCGTCGGTGTCTGGGCGGTACCCCTGGAAGTTGAGCAGGAACTTGTCCCGGAGACTTCTCCAGGAATCAATGGACAGCGGAGGCAACCTGGTGAACCAGGTGAGTGCGGGGCCCTCGAGGGCGATGATGAAAGACTTCGCCATTGTGGCGTCGTCCCCTCCGGACGATGCAATGGCGACCTGATAACTCATTATGTATTGAGCCGGGTCGGTGCTGCCGTTGTACTTGGGATAGGTCCCTGCCCGGGTTAGCCGGCCACGGCGTCACTTGCAGGTGAGGCGCCAGGGGACTTCGCTCATCGAGATAGTTGACCCCTTGGAATGGCGCGGCGTGCGGGAAGGTGTGGTCGCGTTGAGGGAAACGCGGGTCCTCCGGTTGCGCGCGGTGTTGCAGGGGTGGCCCATGCTGCAGGCCGGGGTGGCCTTCGCGCGTGTCTTCGAGTTGTGCGCGCTGCTGGAGGGGTGACTCGTGCTGCAGGCCGAGGTGGCCTTCGCGCTGCATCAGCGCAATCTCCCGCTCGAGTTCCTGGGCCTTGTGCTCTTCGTCGCGTATCATTTGCCGCACTTTGGCTAGTGCGGACACACGTTGGCGCTTGGCCTCCAGTATCTCCTTTGCCTCTGGAGATTGCGGTTCTTGAGGCGCAGGGCGCGCAGCTGTAGCTATTCTTCTGCTGAGACGCCGAGGACTTCACCGTCCTCGGCGAGGTCCGCGCCCCGGTGGTGCGAAGCCTGAGGGTGGCTGCGGTTGTCCCTCAGGGTCGCAGGTGAGGAGGGTGTCGTCGTCGCATGCGCGAGGGACATCGTCTTCAGTGGCCTCTTGGTGGGTGGATTGGTGAGGGCGAGGGCCTTGCCCTTTCTTGCGGCGAGCAGTGCTGCCTTCGCAGCCTCGTCAGCCTTCGGGTTAGCTCTCTTGGGTGCCATCGCGGGTGGTTTTCTCGTAGCACGAACGGTGGGCGCCAAATGTTGGAACTTGCTCTCAGTTGCAAGGGGATCCAACAAGGGTGAACAGTGATGACAAAAGGGCACTCGCGCTAGATGGCAAAAGCTCTGTTAATCTGGCCTCTCACGGGCACTGTGTAGGTGTATTTATAGGTACCTGAGTGCGCAGCACCCCGAGCTAAGGACGCATGTGCCCTCAGCTACCTAGATTATCCCTAGAATATTCCCATAAAGCGGGGTTACAGACCGTAATTACAGGAATGCTTTTACAAATTAGGCCCGTAACGCACGGCAGCCAAGCGGGGCCCGTTACAATTGGCCGGATTGCACGTGGGCCTCCGAGCTGGACGAGGCCGCACCGTGGGATGCCCTTCGCCGCCAGTCTTCGTCTGGTGCGGAAGAAGCGAAGGGTGTCCCTGCCTGTTTGTTTCTGTTAGTTCAGCTGCTGCAGCGAAGGCTTCGAGCGAAGGGTGGCGCCTTTGCCTTCGCCCCAACACGCCTCATTCTGCGGTACCTGTTCTTGACCTGTGGGGGGTGTGAGACAGCAAGAGTGAGCTCACATACGTTCATAGCTCAACAAGTTGTGGGGAATAATGTGCATGAACTCGCCAAAGGTGGGAGCTCACGTGAAGTGTAAGGCTTACCAAAGAGGATGGTTGAAGCTGAGCATTGCTTTTAAAGTTGGTCAAAATTTTATTAGCAATTACTAAGTATAAGTAAATACCAACCCAATTAAAGTAGAACAAAAGTAACAACAACATCACCTGCGATGCAATGCATATGACAAATTGAATTTAGTTCCATAAATTAATCATGTGAGTGTCGAGCTGCTCATGACCGTGAGCACGGCTAGTATACCAGTTTTACACTCTGCAGAGGTTGTGCATCTTTACCCACAAGTCATGTTACCCATCTGCCAAGAGACGGCCAATCCCATACACCTCTACCGAGGAGGCGAGGCAGGGTAACACTACGAGGCCTTTACAAAGTTCCACTAGCTTCAGAAAACCCACTACAGTTTATAGGAAGCTCCAATGCAGGAATCCCTCGCATGACCGCCATCGCAGCAAAATCATCCCAAGGGCCTCCCTACACTGACCACTCCCCTACTGCCCTTGCCCCTTTCGGGTAAGGTAGTCATCCACTAGCTTTCCTAATTAATCAGCCAAGGGCGTCCCATTAAACCCTTGTGGTAGCACTGTTTTCCCGGGTGGTTCTCCATGTTCCAATTAACATAATGATCTTATCATGAACTGTAAATAACAACTGATAACAAAAGTGTAATCATAAATAATGTATCTCCATACCCAAAACCACATATAGCACTAGCAAGTACTACCCAGAAAGTTCAGTGGTAAACAAGGCATAAAGATAGACAAACTAGGGTATCCTATTGGGTCCCATCAAAATTAACCTATGCAGATCATTATGATTAATTAGAACATGAGTGGGTAAAAAGAAGTGATCAAGGGCACAACTTGCCTGGGACTTGAGATTCCAGGTACCAGGATGATCTTCAGGTGACTCGTGACCTCACTGCTAGTCGTAGCAATACAACAAACATGGTATATGCAAAATTAACATCACCCAAACATAAGAATAAACTATGTAATAATAATCTACGCGTCGCTACGAGATCGCAGAAACAAGAACCACTAAATTCGAAGCTATGGTTATTAAGTTATGAATTTCTGAAATTATTTAGTGCTTAGAATAGATTAATCCAAATGAATAATTTAATTCAAGTTTCATGGCTAAACAAAGGTACTAGGTGATACACAATATTAATAGAAAATTATTGCAACTAGAATGACTCAATTTGGAGTTAAAATGAATTAACTATGAATTTCACAAGTTTCTAGAATTATTTTTGTATTAAAAACCATTTTTCTAAATAAATTCTAAATTTCTCATGGCTGCTGGACTATGGACACTATTTTAACAAGGTCCAGAGGGCTCTGTGTAAAGTTCTGGGCCTAACTGTTAAGTCTTCCTATAGTGGAGGGATGGCGATTTATTTGGTAAAAGTATAAGGTCTCTTTTGCAAGTCTTGCTCGGCGAAGGGGTATCAATAGATCTGAGCCGTCCGATCTTATACCTACGGCCCTGATTAGATTACCATTAAAATGAAGCGGTAGACGGTCGTGATCATAGGATGTTATATCAGTGGTCCGAAATTCGTCCACGACACACGCAGGTCCCAACCCACGGATCATGAACCAACGGCGAGGATCAAAGGATCTAATCGGTATTCCCTCGGTCCAATCTCGTCCGCACATTTGCAGTCAACGGCCACGATCCAAGCGCCTAAAGCGGTACGCTTGAATTGATCTGGGCCATCCATCACGTATCAACGGTCAAAACACTGTCTTCTTCCCACCCGCTGCCAGACCAAGTCGAGTGGCGGCGCGGCCGAAATCCACTCCCTAGAGCGCACTAAGGCGACACCGCCCGACATCTGGTGACCATAGCTCATCGAAGAACGGACCAAAATGTTGTGGCGAGATCAACAGAGCTAGCTATGGAGCCCATACCGGACAGGGTGGTTAGCAGTGGTCCTGCCCACGAGTTCATGCGGCACAGCGGTGGATCACCGACACCAGTGGGGAGTTAGGGACGACGCGATTGATCTCTGGATCCCGCAATCCCGCGCCCAGGTTTTCTCCGACCCGGTGATGGCTCACAATTCGGCAGCGTGGGTGGAATACCCCAGCGGCGGCCCGATTCCTCCACGATACAACACGACTGGGCGGCACTTCATCATGACCGGCGAGAAATCCTGGCAGCACCAGCCACCAATCTTCCTAGCGAGACCATAACCACAATACTTGGGACCATGGAGCCCCACCAGACCAACGCTCGAGACCCAGCCAGGATCCATGGCAGCGGATCCTGATCCCCCTTCTTCTCTCTCGACGACCCGATCTCTCTCTCTCTCATGGCGATGGTGGAACGCTTGATGCTCGTGGATGAGGAGCCGAGAGGCATGGTGTATGGCTTTATACCCAGAGGGATCGAGGTACCGGTCACGCGGATTGTGCGCACAGCTGTTACGGCGTTGCGTTTGTTACCGAGAAAATAGGGAAGACGACGGAGCTGACGTCGTGGGGTCCATAGGGAAGTGGCAGCAGAGTTGAGCGACCGTGGAAGGACCCATCCTGGCAAGGCGGGGCCACGCGCTAGAGAAAGCTAGCCAGTTGAGCCTGGAGCGCCGATTTAGTTGCGCACGGCGGCGAACGCGATGGAGCCGATACGGTGAAGACGAAGCACCGGACAACGCGGGCCCACGAGGCGGTGATGGTACCCCAGCGCACTAATACCTGATGAGTGTCCGACCATGCGGCCCACACGCCAGTGCCCGACGCGCGGAGTGCAGAAGAGTGGGCCAAGAGAAGAGGAGTAAGTGGGCTGGACTAGCGCTGAAAACGACCCAGCCACAATCCTTTCTTTTTTATTCTTTAATTCATTTCCAATTGCTAATTCAAATTTGATTTGAATTTTAAACTCAGGATCAAATGTTCAATACAAAATGACGGCATGGATGCAATTATTTTAAATATATTGCCTTATTAATTTATTTAGGCAAATGTTGCAAAATTGATTCATATAAATTTCTTATAGAATTTTGAATGTGTGATACATTTGTAAGTTAATTTCAATTTATGGTCAAAATTACCATCAAGATCTCTAGCATGATGCAACTTTATTTAACTATTTATTGGTCTCTTAATTTTAACTTGATATTATTGTTTGAACATGGGGAGGAAAAGTACTAATAGATTTTCGAAGGCCTTCAAAATTCTCACAACCTTATTATATACTTTTATTTCTTTATTTAATTATCTCATCATTTTTTTCTCTAAATTTTGGGCTTTACATGAACGGCTCCGAGTGAGCCTTAGTGGGGCCGAGTTGGGCATTGGATCTGAGCCGTTTGATCCGATCGTGCCGCTCAGAGCGATTCCGCTGCATGTATGGCCTATACCGTTGATCTTGGTCGTGTGGTTTTCACTGCATACCGTTTCGATCGAGGATAGATCTAATCCGCGCCATCCGCGCTTAATCGGACGACCAGGAATCACCTGTACCCCTTCGCGGGTCCATTTTACTTAAGAGCCCCTCTAGAATTAAAGATTAGAACCCGCCGTCCACTGCACAGTGCGCCTGTGTCTCGGAAATTCTTGCGCAGAGACCCCCGAACTTCGGCTTATTTGAGGCCCAGTCCAGAACATTATAAAACCAGAGAAATTGAATTATAAATGGATTTTTAAAATGAAAATAATTACTAGAACTTAATAAATTCATAGAAAATCCATTTAGTCCAAATTAGTCCATTCCACTTTCTAAAATTTTGTAATTTTATTATCTATCACTTAGAGTCTCTGTTTTATCATGAAAACAGTAAGAAATTTATTTCTCACTTAATCCTATTTAAAACACATGAAACCTTTGAAAATTCATAACTTAAATTCTATAACTCCAAAAATTATGATTCCTATTCCTAGAATTTTATTTTAATGTGTAGATTATTACTGTGTATTTTGTTTATATGTTTGGTGTAATGTTAATTTCTCTATATGCACTGTGCTTGTTTGTATTGTGGCGAGTAGAAGAGCCCGTGACCGAGGATCCTGGTGAGCAGCAGGTTGAAGTAGCTGAGCAGGAGCTCATTGAAGGCAAGTTGTGCCCTTGACCACTTTTACCCAATAATGTTCTTTAATATCACTTACTCAAGCATAGGATAATTCTGATGGGACCCAATAGGTCATCCTAGATTGTTTATCTCATTACCTTGTTTACCCCTGAATCACTTGGGTAGTTGCTATTGCTTTACATGGTTTTGGGATAATCATTTATTATATCTATGTTCCAATTATTCTTGTTATTCTATTTATGTTCATGTCAAGTTCATTAATGTTAATTGGAACATAGAGCTTAACTTGAGAACCACGTGCCACCACAAGGGTTTAATGGGACGCCCTTGGCTGACTAATTAGGAAAGCTAGTGGAAGACTACCTTACCCGAAAGGGGCAAGGGCAGTAGGGGAGTTGCATGCAAGGAGGTTCTCGGGTTGATTTAGCTGCGATGGCGGTCAGACGGGGGATTCTTGCAAGTGCTCTTCCCATAAACTGTAGCGGGTTTTCGGAAGCTAGTGGAACTTTGTAAAGGCCTCGTGTTGCCCTGCCGCGCTTCCTAGGTAGGTGTATGGGAGTCGCGACCCCTTGGCAGATGGGTAACATGACTTGTGGGTAAAGGGTACAACCTCTGCAGAGTGTAAAACTGGTATACTAGCCGAGCTCACGGTCATGAGCAGCTCAGGACTCTCTGATGTTTAAATTATGGAACTTAAATTCAAATTTGTCATTTGCATTGCATGGGTTTATTATTAATTTGTTCAATTACTTTATTTAAGGTTTGGTATTTACTTACACTTAGTAACTGCTAATAAAATTTTGACCAACTAATTAAAAGCAATGCTCAGCTTTAACCCCTATCATGAACTCACACCTTTGTGAGTTTATGCCCACTGGTTCCCCACAACTTGTTGAGCTATGATCATGTGTGAGCTCACCCTTGCTGTCTCACACCCCCCACAGGAGAAGAGCAGGTGGTTCAGGAGGAGCCACAAGGCGAGGAGTATGATCTGATCTAGGTGGCGTTTCTCGATTGACATTGGCGCCGACGATCCTTAGTTAGTTTTATATTTATTCTTTTATTCTGTAATAAGTCTTCCGCTATGTAATAAATACTCTGATGTTTTATGACATTTATCTCTATACACTCTGTTATTATATATGTTGTCTTCTTGGCGCATGTATGAGATGCACATGGCTTTGTTCCTTAAAGCTGGGTGTGACACCAACCGCCACCGCCCATGTCCCCCTCTCCCCACGTAAAGCAGTCAGTCCTAGCCATGGTGCCCGCTCAATGCACGGGCAGGAGGAAGATGGCGACCCTAATAGCCAGGGCACACCATCAGCCTCCCAACGCCACCCCACCTTTCCCCTCTGGGTTACCGACAGGCGGACTCTGCCCGTCTGTGTGACCCCGCGCCTCACCACTCCCACACTTGCCCCTGGTCGCTGGTCAGCGGGCCCATTCCCGCTGGGTCCCCCTCAGCCCACCACGCACCTGGCCGCTCACCTGAGTTGCTGGCCCGTGGGCCCTGCGTGTCAGCATTGTGCCCTACCGTAGGTTCACCTTTCAGCCGCCCGTGCCCCTCGTGCCCGCCGTTTCTAATCTCGGACGTTGATCTGAGGTCCAACGGCTGAGGGAGCCCGATACCCCATCGTCTGGTGTTTTTTGTTAAAGAGACCCTAGGTTTCCCAAGAATCAACTTCATCCCTGGTTCTTTCACTTGAGCCCTTGGGATCTTGCAGAGAGGGCCTCAAACTTTTGGTTAATCAAAGAAATGTGTTTAAAATAGGGGTTTTAAATCCTAAAACTTTCAAAATTCATAACTTTGTCATATGAACTCCAAATTAGGTGATTCAAATTGCAAAAATGTTCATTATGTTGTTGTCTATCTATTAAAATAATATTCATCCACCGTTCTCATGTCTCAATTTATAGTTGATCTCTAGGTTACAGTTAATGTTATAGTGACCCTATTAGAGATAAAGTAAAGGTAAGAACCCCTAGCAATGTTCAAATACTTAACTTTACAGACCCAACACTATTCAATGAGTAATCCCATCCCTGGAATAATTATGTTTGAAACAAGTGTTGTAGCAAGATATACCTGGTTAGGGAACAATGAATCACATGGCATAGTGACCTACCTCAACTTAGGAAGCACCTAATTGTGTTTACCTTTTATTGAACCTGTGTTCACTCTATTGCATATGCTTGGTGTATTGTTCTTTTGTTATTCCCCAAGTGTTTGAATGAATGATTGCTTTGCTTAGACAATAAGTAGTCCGTGGTTCCCAAGGGTGTTGCAGGAGATTTCCCTGAGCAGCAACTTGGTGAAGGCAAGCGTCCTCTGACCCATTATGTCCTACTTACATGATAATTCATTTTCCCGCATACCATGATCAACCTAAGGATTGACTAGTCTATTGTTTATCCTGTCTTTGGTTATCCTTTGGGATTTGGCTACTATGATTAATATCATGCTAGTGCTTTACTTTAATCAATGAACATGATGAGAATACTTTTTGATACGATGATGTTAATCTGGTTATGATGATGAACTTGTGGCACTAAAGGGGACTCGAACTGTTTCCTTAGTACCTCTCCGTAAGGACTTGTTCGTTGGATGACACCCAGGAAAACAGTACAACCATGAGGGTGGTATGGGACACCCTTAGTTGAATAATTAGAGGAACTTAGGATGTAGCCGGCTTTGCCGCTGTGCCACCAATGGTGTCCGGGCACAGTAATTGCTCTACCGAAGCTGGGTGCCGAGGATCATTCGTTTTGCTTTTGTTAGTCACCCCTCATGTGGGGAGAGTACTATGTTTATCAAACTGAAGAAACCTAATGGGCGGATACTATCTCTAGGGAATCTTTGTAAAGGCTATGTAGTGAAACCTTGCCAACTCACCTTGGGAGTGTTTAAGGATCTATACAACCCGAGCAAAGAGGAATCACGACTCATGGTTAAAGTGTGTGACCTCTATTGAGGGTTAGAACTGGTATATAAGTCATGCTCATGGTTATGAGCAGCCTTGGGAGCTCCTTTGGTTAGAGTTATTCTAGATACCTTGATTGTGATGCTTTAATGATGATGATTATAATGATGGATTCTTGTATTTCCTCTTGGAGGGAGTACCTTTTGGGTTAATAACTTGGGGCTATTTCTAAAACTTGGCGCTTTACTAGTAATAAATACCTGACCAACTAAAAGCAACTACTTTGAGCTTAACCCCACATACAACTAGTCCACTTTAGCCAAACGGGACATTTGCTGAGTACGTTGACGTGTACTCACCCTTGCTTAAAACACCAAACACCAGGTTGTCCCCAGTGCAACCCCTGCTCAGGAGAAGATGAAGGCAACATGGAGGACTTTCAGGAGTTTCAGGACTTCGATGAGTTCTAGAGAATATTAGCAGCAAACCCCCAATCAGCTGCATGTGAAGGCCTCATCATACTATGTTTCGTTCAGCACTTTGATTTATGTTTAAGTTAATGACTTTGTGGATGTTTTGGACATCATGATGTAATAAAGTACTACTTATTTCTGCTGTTATTTGAGCATTGTGTGATGATGTCCAATTATATAATCACTGTGTACGTGAATTTCTGATCCTGGCACGTACATGGTTCGCATTCGGTTTACCTTCCAAAACCGGGTGTGACATCTACCCACAGGCAAAACTGGTCCGGCAGAATATGCACTCCTAATAAGAAAAGGCTATCCAAGTAGAGCTAACTTGGCTAGTAGCAATAGGTTTCATCAGAGAGGTCCTGCACCCCGAGTGGCTCACGAATTTGGTTCTTGTACTCAAGAAGAATGAAATGGATGGACACATGCGCGTCGACTACCGATCTCAACAAACATTATTCGGAGGACCCTTTGGGCTCCCTAGAATAGACTAGGTAGTCGACTCCACCGCTGGTTGCCCTTACTCTCCTTCATAGACTATTACTTGGCTATCACCAGATCAGTCTAGTGGAAGAGGACCAGGAAAAGACTTCCTTCATCACGCCTTTTGGGCATGTTCTGCTACACATACATGCAGTTTGGCTTGAAAAATATCGGACAACCTATCAACGAGCCATCCAAACGTGCTTAATTGACCACTAGGGCAAGCACATAGAAGCTTACATCGATGATGTTGTGGTCAAGACAAAGGACCCCAAGAACTTCATCGACGACACGCACCAAGTCTCAACAGCCTGAGGTGCTACCGCTGGAAGTCAACCCGGACAAGTGTGTGTTCAGGGTCTCGACCAATAAACTGCTCGGTTTCATTATTAGCCATTGGGGTATTGAGGCAAATCTCGAGAAGATTGATGCCATCTTACGGATGGAACCCCCAAGGTCACAGAAGAAGGTGCAGAAGCAGAACTTACTACATGGCCACCCTGAGTCGTTCCATCTCATGACTCAGCGAGAGGGGCATGCCATTCTACAAGCTGCTCAAAAAGGTGAATAGGTTCCAGTGGACTCCTAAGGCACAAGAAGACTCTGAGGCACTCAAGAAGTTCTAAATGACTCCCTAGTCCTAGTCTCAAGTCACTAAACTAAACCACAGTAGACCATCCAGTCGAAGATTTGTTGTTGTACATTTCTTGCACGACACACGTGGTGAGCACCATGTTAATAGTCGAGCAGAAGGAAGAAGGCCACATACAGGCAGTCTAGTACCTAGTTTATTTGATCAGTGAAGTCTAGGACCATCCAAGGTTAGATATCCTCAAGTCCAGAAGCTGTTATATGTGGTTCTCCTCATGGGGCGCAAGCTATGCCACTACTTTGATCATCACAAGGTCATAGTACTCACTAGCTTCCTGATTGGAGACATACTACACACCAAGGAGGCAGTGGGGACGGCAACCAAATGGGCATGCGATATAGGAGCTCATGACTTTGAGTTTTGGCCTCACACGACCAACAAGACCCAAGTGTTAGTAGATTTCGTTTCAGAATGGACCCAGAACTAGGTCCCAAGATTCCTGAGCAAATGGAGGTCTATAAGATGTATTTTGATGGGTCATTGAAGATGTAGGGAGCTGGAGTTGGGATCCTCTTCGTCGCTCCTAAGGGAGAGCAACTCAAGTATGCACTGCAATTTATCTTCCTAGTATCAAACAACGCAATAGAGTATGAAGCATTGGTGCATGGGCTACACATCGTCATCTGACTCAGCATCAAGCGGTTGATGGTGTATGTAACACCCCAGGTGTTTATCTCTCGTAAACAACAATTGTGGATTTAAGCGCGGATAAAATGGACACTAAATTTTAATCATCTTTGGTTATCACGATTTGATATCATATATGTCTCTGTCTATCTAAGCCGTCCAAAAATGTTAGAGAAGTTAGATTTTTGAAATCCTTCAAGATGTTGAATCTATGCTAATCGAATCGATCTAGTACATGAATATGATTTTAGAAAAAGTTGATTTTTTAAATTCGACCAAGATCCATATCCAAGAGAAATAAGGCCTAGAGTTATAAATTGTGCTGCACTCTAGCTGAATGTTCAGATAGCGGCGAAATTCATTTAGGTTCAAATAAATCAAACGTCGACTAAAATATCAAATCTGATCTCGTCTGGTTTAATCCGTCTATATCTCGCTCCTGTGAATGTGACTTCGGAAAAATAGCTCAGGTTTGGTGTCGTATTCATCTCCATAATCTAAACAATTAAAAGATTTCATGACTTTTGGTTTATCGAATCTGGTTTGTTGACGAATTTAGAGATGCTCGGATCACGCGCGTAAGTGAATACAAAAATGAGAAAACTTCTGATTTTATGTAAAATTCGGAGCCCCGCGCAGTCCGAATAGAACGATGCGCCAGCTGATTAAGTGAATCGTTCCTCTCAGCAAGTTATCCTTGGCGTCAAATCAACTAATCAATAGCTGGTGAGAATCGTAAAAATTAGAAGGGACTAAATACAGTCTAAAATACCAAAGTCAATCTTGTTTGGTTCGGTCTGTGTGTGTTTGTTCTCGATCTAAATCTTTAAATAGAAATAATGGGTACGAATTAATCTGACTTCGGAATAGTCATCAAATCAAATCGTGTCTAAATATGGTTGTCGATCTTATTTTGTTCGACCCTTTCATATATCTTATAGACCCTCATTTTATACCCTAAAATATCTGCAATTTTTTAAAAAAAAAGAGACAAAGGAAAATCTAAAAAAATCTCTT